>CADEHL010001182.1:898384-1034834 GCA_902827135.1 Harpagifer antarcticus
ACTTAAGGAATCTTTATGGTATCAGTACTTTGCTCACTAATTATTTTTCTGACGACTTTTTACTTTACTTCTTACATGTTAACACAAATACCTGTACTTTCTACTTCTTACATGTTGAACACAAATACCTGTACTTTCTACTTCTTACATGTTGAACCAAATACCTGTACTTTCTACTTCTTACATGTTGAACACAAATACCTGTACTTTCTACTTCTTACATGTTGAACCCAAATACCTGTACTTTCTACTTCTTACATGTTGAACCAAATACCTGTACTTTCTACTTCTTACATGTTGAACCCAAATACCTGTACTTTTACTTCTTACATGTTGAACCAAATACCTGTACTTTCTACTTCTTACATGTTGAACCCAAATACCTGTACTTTCTACTTCTTACATGTTGAACAAATACCTGTACTTCTACTTCTTACATGTTGAACACAAATACCTGTACTTTCTACTTCTTACATGTTGAACACAAATACCTGTACTTCTACTTCTTACATGTTGAACCCAAATACCTGAACTTTCTACTTCTTACATGTTGAACACAAATACCTGTACTTTCTACTTCTTACATTTGAACACAAATACCTGTACTTTCTACTTCTTACATGTTTGAACTCAAATACCTGTACTTTCTACTTCTTACATGTTGAACACAAATACCTGTACTTTCTACTTCACATGTTGAACACAAATACCTGTACTTTCTACTTCTTACATGTTGAACCCAAATACCTGTACTTTCTACTTCTTACATGTTGAACCCAAATACCTGTACTTTCTACTTCTTACTTGAACACAAATACCTGTACTTTCTACTTCTACATTTGAACCAAATACCTGAACTTTCTACTTCTTCATTTGAACTCAAATACCTGTACTTTCTACTTCTCACATGTTGAACCAAATACCTGTACTTTCTACTTCTTACATGTTGAACACAAATACCTGTACTTTCTACTTCTTACATGTTGAACACAAATACCTGTACTTTCTACTTCTTACATTTGAACCAAATACCTGTACTTTACTTCTTACATGTTGAACCCAAATACCTGTACTTTCTACTTCTTACATGTTGAACCAAATACCTGTACTTTTACTTCTTACATGTTGAACCAAATACCTGTACTTTCTACTTCTACATGTTGAACCAAATACCTGTACTTTCTACTTCTTACATGTTGAACTCAAATACCTGTACTTTCTACTTCTTACATGTTGAACCAAATACCTGTACTTTCTACTTCTTACATGTTGAACCAAATACCTGTACTTTCTACTTCTCTCATTCTCCAAACAGCTGGTTCCTTTAGTCTGAATGTGTGTTTGGTGCGTGATCATTATTCTTTAGAGTCATTGCGCGCCTATTGATTTGAACACGATCCGTGTATCCATCATTTCCTGGTCTTCTCTAAAGAAGAGGGACCAATGGAAACGTTGTCATGTTGCCGTTGTTCAGCATGGAAACATTCATTAGCTAACAATGACATTATTGTTCTATTAATATAAAGGGAGGTCAGGTACTCTTTAAAACAGCTGCTAGTTATGGGTACTTTCTACTGAAGTACATTTCAAAGTTCTTTACTTTTACTTGAGTAAAGAAGTTTAGTCAGTACTTCTACTTTCACCAGAGTCTTTTTAAACACGAGTATCTGTACTTCTACTTGAGTGAAGGATGTGTGTCTTCCGGCGCAGACTGAAAACTCATCTCTTTCGACTCCACTTCGAGAGATAGAATTACGAACAAAGCACTTATATACTAATAAAGGACTGGCTTCTCTAAAGCCAGTTGAGTAGCACTTGAAATGTTTGGCTCTATGATACCTGATGTACTTTATGATTCAGTTTTCTTCAAGGTTGTGTCTTCCTGGTCGAATGTACTTATTGTAAGTCGCTTGGATAAAAGCGTCAGCTAAATGCAATATAATGTGTGTACTTTTGCCATCTCTGACGATCGGCGTTAATTAGACATTCTTCTCCTCACGTCTGTAAATCCTGGACTCAACTTGTTCTGTTCTCTGGTTCTTCTCTCTGGTTCTGTGCAGTGCTGGTGTCGGTCGGACAGGAACGTATGTGGTTCTGGACAGCCTGCTGAAGCAGATAAAAGATGAACGCAGCGTCAACATCACCGGCTTCCTCAAACACATCCGCACACAGAGGAACTACCTGGTGCAGACAGAGGTCAGAGGTTATGTCTACACACACACACACACACACACACACACACACACACACAATTAATTAATTTAAGTTACAATTATATTGTAACTATGCAATTTAGATTACCATTTCCAAATATATATACAATGATCCTGGCTTATCACACTTAAAGGTCTCATGTCATGGCCATTTCTACTGATCATAATTCCATTGTTGAGGTCTACTAGATTTATATTGTGCAATTTTCCAAACTTTCTCATACAGCATCTCTGTGAGGCAAAGAGATGGTAAGCGACAAAAAGTATGTAATGTTAAAGCGTAGACGTGTCAGTGTATTTAACCTCAGCACCACCGTGTCTCCTCTCTAAAGGAGCAGTATGTTTTCATCCACGACGCCCTGGTGGAGGCCGTCCTCTCCGGAGAGACGGAGGTTTTGGCATCTCACCTGCACAGGTACGTGGACGAGCTGCTGACCCCGGGACCTGCAGGGAGGACACGTCTGGACAAACAGTTCAAGGTCAGCTTTACTTCAAGAGAATTTCATTAGGACCACTGTTGACGTTTTATCTTGTTCTGTATTTATTTTAAAGGGGACCTATCATGCAAAATGCACTTTGTGATGTCTTCTCTCCATCACCATGTGTCCCCCGTGTGTCGGGGAACTCACGCAGCGTCAGAAAATAAAACCCTCTCTCTTTTCCTCCGTACCCAAATCTCTAAAAACGGGGAACAACGGAGCTGATCCAGATTTGCGTCCGATATGACGTAATATCTGAAATGTGGACCCACGGCCCAATCAGAAAGTTGCTATCAGAAACAATGCCTGACTGTTTTGGACGTAATATGGTCTGTGTTTACATTAGCATCGCTAACACTCAGAGCTAACCTGTACTGGAGAGCATGTGCGTGAAGAAGCAGGAAGTAAAAAGGAACTCACCTTGTGGTATAACCGGCAAGAGAGAAAGCCTTTGAGCTCCATACTGTTTCAGAAATAATCCTTGATGTGGTTTGGAACATGATATGGTGTTTCATCACGGCAGCATTTAGCCAGAGCTCACAGTGTGCCTGCATGCTCAAAAGGGGGCGGGGCCTCGTAGCTACTGACCCAGAATCAGCGTTTCTCTAACAGGGCTGGAACAGAGGGATATGAGGGATTTCTGAAATGCACGATCTGTTTGGTATTTTGAGCAAAACACTTCATCGACATGTTTTTTAAATATTGTTATTGATCTGAGACCCATAATATATGCCTAAATAACATGATAGGAGATCGATCTTTAACATTTCATCATAAAGACTCAGTAATGTTATTTTGTGTGTGTTTTCAGCTGGTGTGTCACTCCGCAGTGGAGCAGTGCGACTTCTCTGCAGCGCTGCAGGACTTCAACCGCTGCAAGAACAGAGCTGCTCTGTGGTTCCTGGTGAGGTCAACATGCATTTAAACAGTAGACATGATTTAGGCTAATAAAACATAGTATCACGAAACATGAGTAACAGTTACAGAGCAGTGTGTTCAATTTAAAAGGCAGCGTCAAAAAGAAAAGTCTTCAGCCTGGATTTAAAGGTATCAAGTCGCAGCGGACCGCAGGTTTCTGGGAGTTTGTTCAGATGTTTGGAAACACCTCTCACCAGATTCTCTCATTCCTCGACCCCTAGTCTTCCTGTGAACATATAGTTATTTTGACACTTTTCTAACCTTTTTATATTCCTTTCCTCCTTCTCTTTCATCCATCTTGAATCCCCAGACACACATGTTCCTCTCTTCCTGTAACCCGAACCCATCTCTGACCTTTAAACCACTTGTCTTGACTTCCCTCATGAGTCTTTGGCCTTCAAACATAGGCGGCGCGTGAGGCTCAGGCTTGGGAAGGCTAAATAACTTTTTTTACCTGACGCTGCCCGCCTCCGGCGTCTATAGAAAGGAGATCAACTCAGTGAAAGCACCGCCTGCTGACCAATCAGAGCTCAGTGTGCGGCGTTTAAATCTACCAAGTTATATTAGCCTAAGGATAAAGGAAATACAGAACAACTGCCGTATGCAGGGAAGACGCCGACGTGTCGCACTTATCATTCATATCACATCATCATTCATATCACTTCATAATGTATCATATATCTCCTTATCTGAGTCAGCTGAGCCGTATCTGGCCGTGAAACACTCTCAGCGTCACAGACTGTATGCAGAAGGATTATTTTAAGCAACACATTAAGTTGAGGAAACACTGGAGTCAAATGTAATGAAAGTCAGACGGTGTCTTAGACGGGCAGTGATATCATAAACCTGTTAATGTACGCATTCAAACACTTGTTCTGTTACCAGCTGTGTTCACCTTGCAGGTGCAGCTCTGTGGCTTTGATCCTGGATCAAGTGTTTAAGTCATAGATGTTTAAAGTTTAACTTCTTCATATTTGTCTAATATTATAGTTTCATTTTCATTAATGAAGTATGACGTTGCGCTGTCAGTACACTTGTCCATGTTTGTGATTGGTCAAATGTTGCTAGCCCCGCCCCTTTCACGTGAACGCGCTCTCAGCTGGACAGAGAAACCCTGGCTTGATTTACCGAGTTGATAACCAGAGTCGTAGGACCGCTTAGCGAGATCTGGTTTGTTAAGATAACTCAAAGATATCCAGGGTCTGTGGGACTGGCTTCGTGGTACAGTTTACTGGTGGCTGCATAGCATAGCAGCCACCAGTATAGTGTACTGGTGCTTGCATAGCGCTAATGTCAAAGACACAGACATAGCCTATATTATATTTTTATTTTACCAGGCTGCAGTGACACAAATATTAGGGAAGGCTTAGCCCGAGCCTACAGCACCCACCGCCCCTGCCTTTAAACCACTTGTACTCGTGTGTGTGACTCTGAAACTTTTGTCCTTCCCAGTTGAGAGGTCACGAGTGCGCCTGTCCACGTTGGCTGGAGAAACATCGGACTACATTAATGCTTCGTACATCACAGTAAGAATAAACCCACTCTGAAATACAGCTCACAGAGATTCAGAATCACACGCTGCTCCAAAAACAAGTTAAACAATAATGAGAACAAGCTCAAAGATCTGCCAGTAGAACAAGTGCACATGTGCTTGGTCAGATGTCTTGAGATAAGAACAGATGTTTAGATAAATCAGATCTTGTAATTAACTGGAGAACTTATTTTGAACTATATTTGACCAGAATCAGGAAACGTTATTACAAAATAATAAGTGTTCTGATGTCAGCTGGTGATTTTCTAATAAATATGTAAAAATATAAGTTTCATCTGAGAAACAACTCAAAATACTTCTGACTGAACAAGATGAAGCACTGTCTGAAAACAAGAGCCGATATCTCCCTGCAGAGTTACTTCTGAATTGATGATGTCTTATAGCAGGCGGAGAGACTCATTCTGACGAGATATCAGACACGTATACTTGGCAAGATTTCGAGTTGTTGTTGCGCAGGATTTTGTATCCAAGTTTGAAACAGCCTTCCTGTCTCTTAAGACGGGCAACAAAAGTGTTTCCTAAGAAGTTGTTGTACTGATTCTTTACTAGTAGCTATACAATGTGTTTCTTATGGATTTGATTGGTTGCAATATTGGCACCAGTACTTTATCAGACCTGCAGAGATGGAAAAGGTACTCCGATTCAAGTAGGAGTACAACAAAAACAACATAATTGACCTAAAAGTACCACATATAAAAGTACTCTGAATGGTACATTTCCGAATGATATATATAAGTGATAAATGCAGCTTGTAAAAGTAGAGCTTAATGTAATGACTTGTTATACTTCCAGGTGTCTTCTTCATTATGTTTCTATTGATAATTTGAACCTGCAGTATCTAAGGCTGTCAGATAAATGCGGAAAAAGTACATTTACCTCAAACTAGTAGTAGAGTAAAAGTAAACAACTTGTAAAGTACGAGCTCTCCAACCTTAGGTACAGTACCTGGGCCTTAGTTTATTTCCACTAAGACATTTGACAGTGCACAGAAGACAGAAATGAAATGTCTTCATTAAACTCCATACAAGTGACAAATAAAGCGTGACTCTCGTCCTGCAGGGTTACAGGCAGAGCAGCGAGTACATCATTACCCAGAATCCCTTGCCTGACACCGTAAAGGACTTCTGGAGGATGATTTGGGATCTCAACGCCCCGGTCATCGTGTCCCTGCCGGGGGCGGGCCAGGTGAGGAAGAAGGACTTTTCAGCTGTATTCAAAGTCTTGGAAGAGTTAAGCAGTACGTTTTGGGAAATGTAGTAGCGTAGCGTAGTAGCGTAGCGTAGCTTAGTTTAGCACAGCTCGGCATAAAGACTTGGAGAAGGGGGAAAAGTTAGATTTATTTTTCAGATTAAACAAATATGCCTCTAACTTTGACCAAATATACAATTGTATTACTACAATACTGTAACACTACCTGGTACAAGTGTTTGTCAACAGCTTTAAAATCAAAACTGCTCCACCTGTTAAACATCTGCTCAAAGATTGTTGGTCACCCTGTCGGAGACTTTCTGACTCAGCAGACCATAATAACCTGAGAGGCTGTCCAACAGCATCATCTGGGACCCAAAGCATGCTCTGACAGAGAATCTGAACTGCTACCATCTAATGGACGTTCAATCAAGTCAGCCTGAAGCATCCTTTGTGCTCCAGTCAGTCCTCTCAGTGAGCACAGAGCTGAGTCCAGATCAGAGCAGCTGTTGTGTTAAATGTTTGTTTTCATGTATTGTGTCTTGTGTCTGTTGTTGTTGTTACACGTGGAGCTGCTGGGTGCAAGGAGCATTTCAGACTTGATCATTAAAGTATTATCGTATCGTATTGTATTGAAATAAATAAAATAAATAGTGGCAGATTTAGTCAAAAACATAAGTTTAGGTTGAATAGTGATAGTTTAGTATTTAAGGGCGGACTGAGATTAAGGGTCGCGTCCTCCCTGAGCTTCGGATCAGCTGCAAAATAAAAAATGCGTTTAGTTTTAATAACACGTTTATATATATACTCAAAATAAATACAATATGATACTATGACTTTTCTTCAGACATACTATTCTAGCTTGTTTGCACCGTGCTTTAGCCTACTATGATTTATTTCCCAACATACTATGCAAAGACTTTCTTTCTAACCTGTAGTGTGTTTGTTGTTGGATTAAAGCTGAATCTGACTGTCTGCTGCTGCTGTTGTTGTTGTTGTTGTTGTTGTTGTTAGACGGAGGCGGAGGTGGAGCAGAGTGCCATCTGGCCCCGTAAAGGAGCCCCGATCAGCTACCAGATGTTCACGGTCTCCCAGAGGAGTGAGAACAACATCTGTCTGACCAACGAAGACATGCTGGTGGTGCGGGAGTTCGTCCTGGAAGCAACTCAGGTTAGTTCCTGTAGGGTTTTTAGTTCTGAGCAGGGTTAGCTGAAAAGAGTCCAGGAAGCTTACTTACAAGTTAACAGCGTTTAATTAAACAATGATACAATGAAATTGCAAAATGGCGGCTCTCTCCACTGGATGGACCTCAGTTAGCTTGGGATCAGCTGGGAAAGAGACGGCTAACAGCTGGCTTCTCATTTGATCAACTGTAGTCTTCTCCTATTGGCTTAGCGTTGACGGGGCCATACCTCTGTACTTCTACTTGAGTAAAGAAGTTTAGACAGTACTTCTACTTTTACCAGAGTATTTTTAAACACGAGTATCTGTACTTCTACTTGAGTTAAGAAGTTTAGTCAGTACTTCTACTTTACCAGAGTATTTTCAAACACGAGTATCTGTACTTCTACTTGAGTAAAGAAGTTTAGTCAGTACTTCTACTTTTACCAGAGTATTTTTAAACACGAGTATCTGTACTTCTACTTGAGTAAAGAAGTTTAGTTAGTACTTCTACTTTTACCAGAGTATTTTTAAACACGAGTATCTGTACTTCTACTTGAGTAAAGAAGTTTAGACAGTACTTCTACTTTTACCAGAGTATTTTTAAACACAAGTATCTGTACTTCTACTTGAGTAAAGAAGTTTAGTCAGTACTTCTACTTTTACCAGAGTATTTTTAAACACGAGTATCTGTACTTCTACTTGAGTAAAGAAGTTTAGTTAGTACTTCTACTTTTACCAGTGTATTTTCAAACACGAGTATCTGTACTTCTACTTGAGTAAAGAAGTTTAGTTAGTACTTCTACTTTTACCAGAGTATTTTCAAACACGAGTATCTGTACTTCTACTTGAGTAAAGAAGTTTAGTCAGTACTTCTACTTTACCAGAGTATTTTCAAACACGAGTATCTGTACTTCTACTTGAGTAAAGAAGTTTAGTCAGTACTTCTACTTTTACCAGAGTATTTTTAAACACGAGTATCTGTACTTCTACTTGAGTAAAGGATGTGTGTACTTTTGCCACCTCTGCTGGACAGGATGACTTCGCTCTGGAGGTGAAACATTACAGCGCCTCCTGCTGGCCGAACCCTGACAGTCCCATCAGCAACACCTTCGAACTCCTGAAGCTGGTGAGAGAGGAGAACGCCGCCAAGGACGGACCCACCGTGGTGCACGATGAGTGAGTACAATATCATTTAACAGGTTTCTAATGCTCTGATATTTATAATATATAATATAAACTTGATTGGTATACCACCTTTCATGCACACTGATGGCTACAGGCACAAAGGGTCAGCGTCAGTACTCATGGTCATATGTTGTGTTCTGACTGAAGATATCTGTGTTTCTTTCCCCTCAGTGTGGGAGGAGTCACAGCCGGGACGTTCTGCACTCTGTCCTCTCTGGTTCAGCAGCTGGAGGTCGAAGGGTCGCTCGACGTCTTCCAGGCCGCCAAGCTGACGAACCTCATGAGACCGGGGATCTTCAGCGACGTGGTGAGGATACTGTCTTTCTCACAATACTGTACAGACTACTGTCTGTCTCATAACATGCTGACGATAAACTGATGTCTGTTTGAAACTTCCATAGATTAACTAGCTAATGTTCTACTTTAAAGAGTCCTCTCCTGCTGATGTTCAGGTGTATATCAGTATGTAGTGTCTCTTCTTTAAAGAGTCCTCTCCTGCTGATGTTCAGGTGTATATCAGTATATAGTGTCTCTACTTTAAAGAGTCCTCTCCTGCTGATGTTCAGGTGTATATCAGTAGTGTCTCTACTTTAAAGAGTCCTCTCCTGCTGATGTTCAGGTGTATATCAGTATGTAGTGTTTCTACTTTAAAGAGTCCTCTCTTGCTGATGTTCAGGTGTATATCAGTATGTAGTGTTAATACTTTAAAGAGTCCTCTCCTGCTGATGTTCAGGTGTATATCAGTATGTAGTGTCTCTTCTTTAAAGAGTCCTCTCCTGCTGATGTTCAGGTGTATATCAGTAGTGTCTCTACTTTAAAGAGTCCTCTCCTGCTGATGTTCAGGTGTATATCAGTATGTAGTGTCTCTACTTTAAAGAGTCCTCTCCTGCTGATGTTCAGGTGTATATCAGTATGTAGTGTCTCTACTTTAAAGAGTCCTCTCCTGCTGATGTTCAGGTGGATATCAGTATGTAGTATCTCTGCTTTAAAGAGTCCTCTCCTGCTGATGTTCAGTGTATATCAGTATGTAGTGTCTCTACTTTAAAGAGTCCTCTCCTGCTGATGTTCAGTGTATATCAGTATGTAGTGTCTCTACTTTAAAGAGTCCTCTCCTGCTGATGTTCAGTGTCTTTTTGAATCATTTGCTCTTTCTACTTAAGGATCTGAGTACTTATTCTAGCCATGATTGTGTATTATCGTTAGTAAGTGTTAGAAACATCTCCCTGGTCCCCGGCTTGAGCTTCATCTCAGGATCCACGTATCTGTGATCCTCTCCAGAATGGAAGGAGTCATCACATACAGAGCATCAACTAGTTCCTGAACAGTGTCCTTCACATGCTGATATCCAAGAGAGGGAGTTACACAGTCACAAGACGGAGGAATAGAAAGCAGTATTCAATGTTTACTTCAGATTAGCTCCACGTCAGAAATGAGCATGCTTGATGTCTCTCTCCATAGAGGCTGAGTCATCATGTTAATCACATAGCTATCATCTGCCTCAAACAGTCCTGATGCTCTTCTAGGTAATCACACATCCTCATGTTCACAGCTACAGCTGATACCTTTGTTAGCATGCTACTCTCATGTTGGAAGAGGACACTCAGTGTTTTCCCAACAGGAAGTATAACAGTTGTACCTGTGGTGTTTCTCAGGAGCAGTACCAGTTCCTGTACAGAGCCATGCTGAGTCTCATCGGGACACAAGAAGACGAGGACACTCTGAATTCCTCCGACAACAACGGGACGATCGTGGTGGGAACCGCCAGCACCGCCGAGAGCCTCGAGTCCCTCGTGTGATCGCCCCGAACACCCAGAACTTTAAACGAGAAACAGCCTTTCTATTCTCCTTCCTCCTCAAACACCGCCCTGATGCCAGAACGCGGTTTGAGGCCGAGAGAGAGAGGGTCCTCTTTTCGCTGGATCTGGACTTTTGTAACGTGTGCCTTTTTCTATTTTTCATCCTGTACTTTCTAACGTTGTTACAAGCTGTAGACTAACCGTGCGCTTTATTATCACACTAACACACTCTTTCTAAACGTTTAGTATTTATTGGCACTGAGCCAAATGGGATAAAAAAGGGCGTCTTCTTCCATTAAATGATATTTTGTTAGCTTGTCTTTTACAGAGCTCCTGCACTGAACTCCTCCTCTGTAAATACCATCGCTACGGTAACAGCAGTGCGCTATTGGATGAAATAAGGGCCTGGAATAATACTAAATAATAATAATCCAATGTAAATAATATTATAGTAATCAACTCGATGGACCAAATTTCTATTTATACTTTTAGATTTTTATATTTGACCATTTTAGCGCTTTTCAAATGTTATGGTTTTTAATAATAATTGTTTAGTTGGAGGACATTAATGTTTTTATATTCTGACATTTTGTAACAGACTAAATGTGATGCATGGGATACTGACATGTGTGTTTAGCTGGACATGAAACACTGCTGGATTATTAGATAGGGCATTAAATACGTGGAGAAAAAAACTGTTGGATTTTCTTTACCGTGTCATGACTATAATTTGCAGCAACACATTTTAATCAACAAAGGGATTACTGTTAGTAAAGGCACAAACACTTCGGTCAAAGACTGCTTTTATACGTCTAGAAAGGGATCATCTAAATGTATTTTATTGGTTCTAACAAAATGTCCCGAAAGTTCTGGATATTGACAGAATAATATTGTGAAAATAAAATAAATATGTTGTTTGAAGACAAATTGGCTAGCGCTCTAACACATTGTACGTGATTGGCTAAGGGACGGGGTATCTCTAAACTGTTGACCAATCACAACAGAGCTGATAAGAAAAGATGAAATAAGATAATGGATAAAGTAACTATAAAATTAACAGGAATATTGATCGACAAAGATCTCAATAAGCTTCAGTTTTTGTACATTTTAAAACAGAATATATATTTCAATTTAAAATGTGTTTCATACAATATCTGCACAATGCAGCGTGGCTCACTATTGGCTGGGAAAGCGGGTTACATTGACATGTTTCTGGTGTGTTCTTCAGAGTCAATTACCGCAGCAGAATGAGCCTCGCAGACGACCAACAGGAAGAGGTCGGAGGTCACGCCGCGAGACAAAAGGTGGAGCAGACACCCCGACAGGAGAGAGGTGTCTGAAAATGAAGACGTGGTGTCTGATGAAAAAACCTGTGGATTATGTCTTTTCCCTTTATGGAGTCATGCTTTAATCCCTGCGTTATTCCAATTGATTTCCCCCTGTGTTAATCCGGGCTCTGCAAGAAAACGCGCCTTTTCAGGACGGAAGAAATTAGGTCAAGTGTCCAGACGTGGGGTTGACCCTCCGCCCTTATCCACACCTTCATTTGCATTTTTGACTTTTCATAATTACATGCCCAATTATCCCCTGCTCGTGGCCTAGTTTGCATGGCTGCCTTCAAATCCACTGGAAGCAAACCGGCTGATTGTCTTTCTTTACAGAGGAGCTGAAGCCTGTCGAAGATCATAAAATACAACATATGGGATAGTAACTTCTGTCAGGAACATAAATCTATCTCTAACTATTATTTAAATCTGAAAGCCTGGGTTACATGAGTTGTGTTGAAGGAGTTTTATTTAAGGAAAAGCAGAGGTTTTACTGAAAGGGGCCCGATGTGCTCATTTTCAGGTTCTGATAAACTCCCTCTGGAAAAGACCTATAACACACGACAGTAAAGGGAACCCCCAACAGGCACAATAGGGTCTCTTTAAAGATGTTTATGAAGATAGTAAAACAATTAATTAAGTAGGCTATAGGCCTATTGAGTTTAGTTCACCCAATTAAAATCCTTAAAAAAAAGATAGCCTTATTTTGCAAGTGGTAGCCTACATTCAATTGTAATAGTGCACATTTCAAACTGATGCCGAAATGACACCATACGGATACCGGTTTGTTCAAAACATGATTTAATGCTTTGACAAGTGTGCACTCAAGACGGCAAACGAAACACTTTTAAAATGCGTGTTTTCTGAATGGAGATCTGATCCATCTGGCTAAGCTAACATGTAGCTGCTCCGTCTACACTCACGTCATATTGCCTCTGCTGTATTTCTTTCTGAGAGATACAGACAGAGATACAGCAGCGACGGTATTCGCCATGCCTTAGGTAGTTTGTGGTGTGTACTTGAATGACTTGTCTGCAGTTTCTGAACAGATAGGAGCTTTGAGCTCTGTGTGCTAACTGCTAATGTTTTGATTGGTTTCTGATTCGACGTCAGTGACGGCAGGCTGAAATCCTCATCGCTGATTGGCTAACACGAGAAAGCTTCACGGGAATTTGAGTTATTAAAAGTTAAAATGTTCAATTTGTTTCCAAAAACTCGAAAATGATATTGATATTTGAGTAGGTAAATTATGGAGCCAACACAGAAAACCATATTTAATAAATTGCATAATTAACGAATTATTAAATGGTAAATGGACTGTACTTATATAGCGCTTTATCCAGTCTTTAAGACCCCTCAAAGCGCTTTACATACTACACGTCATTCACCCATTCAGAGCAGTGTACCTTACTCGAGGACAGTGCTTCTCAAACTTTTTCGTACCAAGGACCACTCAACCAATAAAAAATCACTCGCGGACCACCTAACTCCACACACATCCAAAAACACATCGTTTTTCTAGAACAGATTACAAATCGCCTGAAAATGGTACAAACAGACGGCTACATGTGTGACGAAGGTGTTGCACTGAGCTATATTATGCAATCGAAAGTGAAACTTAAGCTTGCTCCATTGCGGAGATATTCCCGCGAGAGTGCGGAAAACTTACATTTATTCATTTATTTCAAATGTGAAATGTTACCAATATACTCACGGACCACTAGGGGGCGCTCACGGACCACCAGTGGTCCGCGGACCACACTTTGAGAAGCACTGCTCTAGGATCTAACATTCATACACATTCACACACCGTTGGCCATCGGGAGCAACTCAGGGTTAAGTATCTTGCCCAAAGATACATCGACATGTTGACTGCATGGGCTGGGATCAAACCCACTACCTTCTGGTGGAAAGACGACCGTACTCCCTCGCAGCCACAGTCGCCCCATTAAAGAGATGCATTAATATCCTTGAGTGTGACCAGTGGCGACTGGTCATTAGGGGCAGGTGGGGCACAGCCCCACCTAGTGTCAGCAGAAAGTATTAAAAATAATGATTACAACAAAATGCAAAAAATAAATTAAAAAATATATAAAATATATTTAAGATCATGTTTAATCATCTGATTCGTCTCATTGCTGTTTAAGTCTGTGTTCTTCTAATTAGTGTCTACAGTGTGTGCCTATTGAGCTGCTTAGAGCCATATGGGACAAAAACCCGATCCTGCCCCTCCCTCTCTCTGTCTAAGTGAACGGTGACTGTAAAAACTACACTACGCATGCTCAGAATATGTTCCTATTTAATGTGTGTGGCAAAAAAATAATGACCATAGGGGCATAGAGCTGCCATCCCCACCATACGCCATCTCACATCATTCAGAGCTGATTGGCTGTAAGTACGTGTGCCGCGAAAAGTGTGGTGTGTGAAGAGGAGACGAGAGAGCTGCAGTGAGGCGTCCTAAAACCCGGAAGTAAGCTGCGCATGGCTTCCCTCCACAAAAAAGCAGTGAGATTTCTCCATAGGATTTTAGAAAATAGCTCCAAATAAGGTCTGTGGGAAACGTAGCTGTTAGATAAATGCACGTTTGTTCAGCCGGATAATATCCACATGTCTACCCTACTTTTATATTTTTTTTTTCTTAGAAATATTTTTATTCACATGTAAAAAAGAAAGTGTAACAGTGCATTACAGCAATTAAGGCATTTTCATTCCCCCCCCCAAAAAAAATAACCCTTACTCACTTTCCCTTAACCCCGCCCCATCCCAACCCATCACAACCACCCCTCTCCCGGAGCACTGAGGCAACAGTACATCCTTTTATAATTTTCTAATCATAAATCTATCGATTAGATTTATGATAGACTTTTGAAACTACAAGAACATAAGGAGGACTTTTACAAAAAAGTAATAGAGATGTTTGTCCAGAGGGAAAGGCATGGAGTTCATCTTCAAGTCAAGGTAAGACTGCAATGTTATTGAAAATGGGATCTTACTAAGAGAGAACAATTCAATATTTAAATGATACAATTACATTTTTTGGGTATCCTTCTGTTGAACTGTCTGTTTAAAATTAATCGAAGCATCAGACAAAAAAAGCTTTTGAAATTAATATTATATTTTGATTTAGGTCAAAATGTAATATTTAAACCTGAAGAGCCAGAGCCAGAGCCTCACCAGCCATGAACCTCTCTGCAGAAGCTTATAGACATCTGAGTTGTTTGTGCCCCCCCCACTTTTGTACATATAGAAACGCCACTGAGTGTGACTGAAACATAATGGATTAAAAAGATGAATACATTCCGAGATAACTTGAATGAAAGCACATCACAGAAAGATTTTTATTCATGTAAGCATGTTTACATTTTCATAAAGCAACAATCAATCACAACAAGCTTTTTATCACGAGAGTCAACTGAAACATTAAAAATAATAAGTGTGTTTTACCGCGAGGTGAATTAAAGCAATACTCCGAACACTAACCTGAAATTGTAAAAGCGTTAGAAATACTCTGCATTTTAGAAACCCATCTACATGTCAGATATAGGATATGGATATATTATTTTAAAAAATACATCTCGGGTGTATAAAATCTCTTTGTTTTCGTAACCATTTAAAGCATCTTACAAACCAAGGTGACACATCATCGCCAACACAAATACATATTGCTCAGTTTGTAGACAATAAATACTCCATATCCACTCGGGGGGGGGGAACTTCACACAAGCTCCACAAAAACTCTTTAAAACAAACCCACAATGTCCACGTCAGTCGACTCGCTGGGATGGATCAGTTACCCAATACATGAGTTCATATACAATATTCAATAAACACATTTCTAGAGCGCAGACCATCTTTTTTAGATATTACCACAAAATAATATACATTCATCTCAAGATCTGTGAAGTGAGTTCGATTTTTAAAGGTTTTTCTTATTTTAAAATGTCTTTTTCTACAAATGTAACACCAGGGAAGTTCTCTATTTAAGACACTTCCTTGTAAAGCAGTCCGAAATCGACAATTTATTCTTTCTTTTGGGTTTCATTACCGATAAAGCGTTTACATAAGAGGATTAGGGAAGTTTTCTTTTGACATCTGACCGTTTAAAACGGGAATATCTTTGAGTGTTTGAAAAAAGTCATAATTTCGAGACTAAATTATGAGATTTTGCTCAGAACATAATAAAGAAAGCACATGTGGCCATAATCCTCCTCCGTAAAGCTTAACTAGTATTATCTATATATATTTCAAACATGAGCAGAACAAAATAAACATTATTGACTCGTGATCCCGTACAAAACAAGCTGGAAATATCACGAGCAGCTTCTTTGGCGTTTAGTCTAGTGAACATCTGAGGCTAAATCTTATTTCTATGTTGGACGGTTTCATTTCTATCGCTTGTGTCCAGAGCGTGACACTATCTTTGAAATGCATCACAGTTAGAAGGTCAGTGCAGCATTGAGTTATGTTTTAATGGATCTTTAATGAATGCAGATGCTGTTTGAAACCATGGAGGGGAAATAAGGACGGTTTAAGACACAAGTTCATCGTCTAAAAGGATATCACTTAGAAGAGACAGACTTCTGATTCAAGGCAGGTTCACCTGATGAAAGGGCTATTTATTGCTGTTTGATTATTCAACCTTTTACAGATCTTCACAGAAGAGCTTTTATTGTACGATACAGCCGACCCCTGCTTCCCTTTAATGCGCTTTTTGACTTCAAATCTAAATCTAACTGTCCCTAAAATTGAAATTCAACACAATAAATAAGAACTTTAGGGAGTTTAAACCCTTTTAACCGTTCACATATTCCCACAAAAGCTCTGCGATTATTCATTTATTTTGTCAGTGCCTGGCAGGTGAGTTTTAAACAGGAGGGTCCGTCCGGAGATCCAGTTTGGATGAAGTTGGTGAAAGGGCAGCTGGTAGCATGTGGATCTAATGCGTGTTCTGGATCTACTCCTGCAGGTCGCTCTTAGACATGAAGTGAAGTCCTTCCTCCTTCAGTCGGGCCAGCGCCGGCTCGTAGATTTCCTTCGACATCGGAACCACGAGACCCTTTGTAGTGATTTCACCTGAGAGAGAAAACACACGATCAATCTTAAAGGGGTCTTTTCTACATGTGTCCCCGGTAGGGATGGGAATTTGAAAGCAAATGTATATTCGAATAAATAAATACATGTTCAAATAAGTGTAGAAACCAAGACGAATTTGTCAAATGTATTGAACTGGTGATCACAGTTTGACAGCTATAGGCCGACAGCTTTCATGTGCGGGATTCACAATCAGGCCAGCTGTAGAGAAGACCCTCTCAGCTGGAACGGAGGTTGCGGGTATAGCAAGGTATAGCATGTATATAAGTTTAATTTGGCATAGTTTGACCTCTACACCGCACTCACTAACCTGGTTCAAATATTTCCATACATTACTCCTTTTTGACGCCATGTCTGTTGTGTAGGACTCTTCTTAGAGTGTAAATAATTACCGGACTATGTTGAATACCGGCAAAACTAAATCTCTCCTGTCAAAATGTCCATGTACTTTGCCGCCACACACGGTTGCCAAGCAGCGAGTGTTGACAGGGGGCGGGGGAACACTTGCGCCGCATTTGGGCCTAAGATGAGGTTTGAGTCTGCGTGATCTGCGTGTAGGGAGGGGCAGCAGCCGTATCATTGGATAGAACTAGATCTGATGGATTTGGACATAACATTATGTCTTCAGCATCGTACCTGTGGTTTGGTGCACCAACCAAACCAAAAAATATCACTCAATTTGTTTCAGAAAAACCTTCCTGACTCTTACCATCAAGGACCATGCGAGCTGCAATGGCTGCTGGGTATCCGACGGTCTTGGCCATGGCGGAGAACCCGTTGGGGGTCCCGTACACCACCAGGCTCATGTGTTTGGTCTCCAGCTCTCCGGTCGGGTGGCGGAGCCCCACGTCGTTCCTCATGATGATCATGTCCCGCTCGCCCTCAGCTAATCAAGAGAGAGAAGTCATTCAAAGTGTTTAAAGGTCCCCTATTATACTGTGTTCCTCAATATAGCACAGCTCAGTGTTTGGCTCTAAACACCAAACAGATAGCATCCCATAATCCCCTCTGTTTCAGCCTGTCAGTCATACTCTAATGTTCCAAAGGGGGTTTGTTTAGCATGACACACTTGAAATAACTGAAGGATAAGTTAAAAAAGAAAGTAGAAAGAAAAGTGAGGTCAAAGAAAACTATTTCTGCTAAAAAGTTAGCAGTGATCGAGTCAGAGCTACACATTCCACATGTGTGTATCTCACTCTGCTCCGTGACTTTCCTTCATGTTCCTTTGTTATTCATGCTTTTAAATGCATTTCATAATGTGTTTCTTAATGTCTCTCATTTTTGTAAAGCACTTTGAATTGCCTTGTGTTGAAAGGTGCTGCATTGTGGGTAATAAATGAGTGTGTCTCACCAAAGGAGAGTTTTCCTTCCAGATGTTTAGCGAGCGCGGCCAGCACACTGTCGGCGTGAAGCACCGACTCCTCGCTCAGCATCCCAAACCTGAACAAAAACAAGACTTCCTCACAAAGGAGTGACCTTCACAGCGCCGTCTGAAAAGCTTTCAAAGAACATTACGTTAAAGCCACGGCAACCCACACATCCTTGGCTGAATCTAAAGAGGTGAGCAGTTTCCTTTTGTCCCTGCTTTGCTGGTGAATTGAATCAAATGAACAACAAGTCATTCAATGTGAGCAGCGAGGCGCTTTGGCTTTTTACCCTTTTTAAAAACTGCATAGATGGAATATTTCCAACGGTTCACTTTTACCGTCGGAAGGAATTTACGTTTCAATGCCAGCGCGGCCCCTCAGAACAATGGCGGCACGGAGCCTTGGTCTGAAGAGAGCATTGGAAACAGTCGATTTGGATTGAAGCGCTACACCACTTCACGCCTCCTCGTGAAGGAGGGGAAGTGGAACGTGTGCAGAAGAGGAGCCTTGTTCTGAACACGCAAACCCGCTATTAGCAGGTAGTCACTGTTCCCAAAGCAAACCTTCACGGAGATACAGTACAGATATTAACGGAGATATCAACAAGTTTCATGTAAGTGTTAGCAAGAGGCACGAGGTTAGTGTTAACTGTAATATAAACATGTGCTTTGTGTCTCAATTTGTTTATATTATGTATTATAACTAACTAACTATTTGAAGTTCACTCGTTTAATGGTATTCTAAAGTAATGCTCGTATGGATGTCAAGTGTACGACTATCTTTCCGAGGGATATGCTAGTTTATATCAGAAAATATCGATACTTGGCGTCTGTGTATTGATACAATATCGCCACGCAACGTATAACGATACTATGCCGGATTGATTATTTCTCCCACCCCTAATAAAGACGTCGTCCAAATATCTGAAATGTCTCTTTACGGTAAAGCTGGACTGCACGGGGTTACAGGATAACAATACAGTGTGAGTCCTGAACCCAGGCTCTCACCATCTCAGGGTTTCCATGGCGAAGTCGTCTTTCCCGATGCGTTCGTACACGGCTTCCTCGAAAGCTTCGTCAGAGACAGAAGAGGACAAACCCATCTGCTTACAGAGCAGCTCTTTCTGCAGAGAGGACAGATCACAGTTCATCTTTTTATTAGAGCTCTTCAAAAGTTTCTTCTCATGCTCAAAACATCTCATTCCTAAGCCTCTTATTCAGCATCAAGTTTGTCTCCTTTAGCTACGTTTTCAAAGCCCTAAATGGGCTGGCTCCGGCCTGTATAGCTGAACTCCTCCATGGCTAGACCCCAGCCAGAGCTTTAAGGTCGGCTGATCAGCTGCTGCTGGTAGTGCCCAAGACCAGGCTCAAACCCGAGGGCACCGAGCCTTCGCAGCAGCTGGCTCTGGAACACTCTGCCCCTCCATGTGAGGTCGGCCCAGACACATTTTAAATCGTTTTAAAATGTGCTCTATAAATAAAACCTGGTTTGATTTAGCTCCTAGACTGTCTTCTAAATATTCATGTTCTGTCTCCTAGCGCTTCTTCAGCTCCTAGTCTGTATCATAAACCTAATCTGTCTTTTATAACCACACGTTGGTTCCTTGTCTGTCTCCTAAAGCTCTTATTTTTTTAAACATGTCTGTATTCATGCTAGGGCTGCTAGGGTTTCATGTGTTTCTCCAGTTCGGCGCTGCTAACCGAGCTAGCTCAGCTTGTTGCTCTGATAACTTAAGATCCAGACGTCCGTGACTAAAATCCTTCATCCGGTTAAATATCGTTAGAAAAATACCAATTGCATATATATAGCATTAAAGTTCAAGAGAGGATGCTTTGCAGACAAACATTCCTGTATGTTTTCATATCGAAGGGGAAGAAAATATCGCAATGTCAGTTTTTTCCAATATCGTGCAGCCCTAATTCAAGCTCCTCTTAGTTCCTTATTAGTCTCCTAAAACTCACCTGTGTCTCCTATAATGTCTCCTAGTCTTTCTCTTAAACCTCATATTTAAACCTAGTCTGTCTCCTAGCTCCTCATTAGCTCCTTGTCTGTCCCCAAAAACGATTTTGTGTCCCCTAGTTTGTCTCCTAGCTTCACTATAGGTCCTTGTTTGTCTCCTAAAGCTCATCCTTGTTTCCTAAAGCTTTTCTGTGTCTCCTAGCTCCTCTTAGCCTCCTCATTCATCTCTAAAAACTCCTTCAAATCACTTAGTTTGTCTCCTAGCTCTTGTTTAGCTCCTGATCCATATCATATATCTATCTCCTAGTATGTACTCTATGGCTCCTCGTCAGCTCCTTCCCTGAATCTGATCCTCATCTGCTCCTTCCCTGAATCTGATCCTCATCTGCTTAACTGCCTCGTGTTTCTCTCTTTACAAACAAAGACTTGACACGTTAGAAATGCCTACAGGTGGCAACATTTCTCCATCATTGCATCCTGTTGTCAGAAAGATAAGTGGCTGCGTTTCAAATAGCTATCCACTCTTTGATTTGTGACCCTCCTTCATCTCGGAGGGGACACAAGAGGACGAACAGAATCTGCTGTGAACCCTCACGGTGTCACAGAGCCTTGGTGTATATACATATATATATAATAGACTCTTCAGGGTCTATGCAGGAACCCTGAAGTCACATGTAAAACCTTTTAAGAGCTTTTTTAAGACCCTTTCCATACATTTTAAGACCTCGTCGCCACTTGGAGTTGTAACCGGTTACCTTGGCGACACACTTTACCTCACATTGACTATGTACAGTATTGATTGTCCTTCCTCCTTATCGTCCAACCATTTGGACGCAGACTTGCATTTCCCCATAGCGATGTTGTTTAACAACCGGCGTAAACGGAGCTTCGCGTCAGAAAACACTCACTGCGAGACACAGCTTGTTTTAGTGGATCCTCAGATCGTATCAAAGCTTAATAAAATATGGGCTGTAATGCATCTACTAATACAGTCAGAACTGTTTACACCTTTGTATGTCACTTGTATTCTCTTTCCATCATTATTATTTTTGTTTCTTTGTTATTCATTTTTATTATTTTCTAAGGTAGGACATCTTTATTAAATGTTTTCATCGTTTGTGTAGCCCTGGAGTGGTGCTCTGATACTTGAAACCTATTCAGGATTGTATTGATACAGCTGTAAAACCTGAACATGTGAATGTGACTGGAAGATATATTGTACTGTATTAAAAAGTAGTAAAAACGAGCTTAATAAAATGTAATCCTAATGAAATGTAACTTTTAACTAAGTAGTATCCTTTCAAGTGTTTTAAATCCTTATGTTTGAGAAGACAAATGGGCTTAAAGATTTCAAATGAGGTTTCAGAGAATGACTAGGAGCTAGGAGACATGATGGGAGACACAGGTGCGCTTTAGGAGACTAATAAGGAACTAAAGAGGGGCTTGGATACAGAGATGAATGAGGAGGCTAAGAGGAGCTAGGACACACAGAAAAGCTTTAGGAGACAAGGAAGAGCTTTAGGAGACGAACAAGGACTTATAGTGAAGCTAGGAGACAAACTAGGGGACAGACAAGGAGCTAATGAGGAGCTAGGAGACAGACTAGGTTTAAAAATGAGATTTAAGAGAAAGACTAGGAGCTAGGAGACATGATAGGAGACAGACAAGGAACCAACATGTGGTTATAAAACACAGATTAGGAGTTTGAAATAGTTTTATGAAACAAACTAAGAGTAAAAAATGAGTTGGGAGACAGACTAGGAGCTAGGATACAAACTAGGAGACAAAGATGTGCTTTAGGAGACAGACAAGGAGCTAAAAAAAGAGCTAGGAGAAGAACAAGGAGCCAATGAGTAGTTTGAAAAGACATGAGGATTTAAAACATTTGGTCTGTGTTCACGAGGGTGGGAGTTCTGCTTATTGTTGTCATGTAAATTGTCTTTGATGCTTCCCTATAAGAGAGTCTGTCACACTCAGAAGGAGTCGTCATGCTTGCAATCATTAAAAGACTTCATATCGATGTTGTGTTTCTTTCTGAACTCTAGCTAAGATACAACTTAGCCTTGAATCTTGAATATTTAACTCCTCATTCTCTCTAGACAGCAGCTTGCTTTGGAGGATCCTCTGGTTTCTTACCCAGGAAACAGGGGACGAGGTGGGCAGCAGCATGGGACACGGCTCACTGTTGATCAGACCCAACTTCACAAAGCCAACCATGGCCTTCGTGAAGCCCTGAGGGACAGAGAGACATACAAACACTCATTTACACAAGAAACCAAACATACCGGGCAAACAGGGTTATGCATTAGTTGGTGTGTGTGTGTTGGTGTGTGTGTGTGTGTGTGTGTGTGTGTGTGTGTGTGTGTGTGTGTTACTTATCGAAACTGCACATACAATATATCCGATTAAAGCTGAGACTCCACAGATTATTTAGGTATAGTATCATCACTGAGCGATCCGATCCCGCGACAGGGGAAGCAAACACAGACATCACAACACGTACCTTTACGGAGCTTTTACGGGAGATCGTCAATCTGATCAAAAGACGTGTTCAATGGCATTAAAACGAGAAAAAACGCGGCTGAATCGGTTAATCCATAGGTTGATAATGTATCTGTGGCTTTGAAGCAATTGTTTACAATCCATAATTCCATTTTTATGTAAAAATCGGAGCACAAAAGTTAGCTGCTAATGGTAGCCACCAGAGTGTATGCAGCGTCCGGTTTTGGCTACGCGTCACTCTCACTCCTTATTTGGTAATGTGTGTGTGTGAGACTGCCGTATAGCCAAGACCGGAAGCAGCAGCCACTCTGGTGGCTACCATTAGCAGTTAACTTTTGCTCTGCGATCCGAAAAAAAGTAAAGTACCCGCCGGGACCTTGGGGCTTAACAGGTTAAAAAAAACAATATATATCACAGGGGAACAAAAAACCGCAATGTCAGTTTTTTTCAATAGGCGCATTCACACTGCGGTACTTTTCCCACAAAGGTTCATGCAAACTTAGTTCATGAGAACTCTTTTGTCGCGTTCACACCAAAAGAGCCGGTACTAAAAGTAGTTCATGAGAACCTTTTTACCCCCTCGTGCGGCTCTCTTGTGAGAAAAGAGCTATATTTCTGATTGGCTGGGCGGATTGCAAACCACGCCCCGTAAAACTCCCAAAAGGTTTTGTGAAGCCGCCATTTTATTATCCTCACATTAGCATTAGCATTAGCCCAGCGCAGAAACGCAGAGAGACTAACGTATGGCAACACAAAATAAAACATGGGAGCGGTGGAGATGAGGAGGTGTCGGCGTTCTGGCGATTTACTCGGAAGGCTTCAGTAGAAGCTGCTGGGAGTCCCAGCAGCTTCTACTGAAGCCTTCCCCAACTCCGGGGGACTTCCGGCCGGGGACTGTGGGCGGCAGTATACGCCGTGAAGTGGTTTGCGGCCTGCCAGTAAACCCAAAGCAGAAGAAGAAGAAGTGACGTCAGCGGCTTCATTTGCCTAATCCTCCCCCAGGGACTTTTTCCGATGTGAACGTGATCTGTACTTAGTTCATGAGAACTAAAGAGTTCTCATGAACTAAGTTCTCATGAACCTTTGTGGGAAAAGTACTGCGGTGTGAATGCGCCTAATATCGTGCAGCCCTAGTTTGTGTATACCTTGAAGCACAACATCCCTCTGATCACTGTGTGTGTGTGAGTGTATGTGTGGCCTAGCATTACTATCCTTGTGGGGACCTAAATCTGTTTACACAGTCACGTGTGGGGACTCGCCTCCCTTATGGGGACAAATTGGAGGTCCGCATAAGGGGAATCATTAATTTTAGGGTGAAAACTTGGTTAGGGTTAGGCATGTGTGGGTTCTGGTTAAGGTTAGGATAAGTCTCCAGGAAATGCATGAAAGCCAATGTAATGTCCCCTGAAGTGATGTATTCATGGTGTGTGTGTGTGTAGTGTACCTTGAAGCGCAGTGTTCCTCTGATCAGTTTGTGTGTATGTACCTTGAAGCGCAGTGTCCCTCTGATGTGTGTGTGTGTGTGTGTGTGTGTGTGTGTGTGTGTGTGTGTGTGTGTGCGTACGTACCTTGAAGCGCAGTGTTCCTCTGATCAGTGTGTGTGCGCTCTGGATTCCGTACGACTCGGAGTATATGGTGCTGTCTCGGTTGGGGAATCCCTCCAGGTTGAACCCCGGGAAGAAATCCTTGGAGACGCTGGACTCCATCAGAGAGCCGCCGGCCGGGATCTCCACCACCTGGAGGACACACACACACACACACACACGTCAGAATAATGTCATTGCCATTTCTACACTGTCAGAGGTGGGAAGTAGTGAAGTAAAAATACTTCGTCACTGTACTCAAGTACATGTTTCTGGTATCAGTACTTTACTCCACTACTTATCTTTCTGACGACTTTTTACTTTGACTTGTTCTACATGTTGAACCCAAATACCTGTACTTTCTACTTCTTACATGTTGAACCCAAATACCTGTACTTTCTACTTCTTACATGTTGAACCCAAATACCTGTACTTTCTACTTCTTACATGTTGAACTCAAATACCTGAACTTTCTACTTCTTACATGTTGAACCCAAATACCTGTACTTTCTACTTCTTACATGTTGAACCCAAATACCTGTACTTTCTACTTCTTACATGTTGAACACAAATACCTGTACTTTCTACTTCCTACATGTTGAACCCACATACCTGTACTTTCTACTTCCTACATGTTGAACCCAAATACCTGTACTTTCTACTTCTTACATGTTGAACCCAAATACCTGAACTTTCTACTTCTTACATGTTGAACTCAAATACCTGTACTTTCTACTTCTTACATGTTGAACTCAAATACTTGTACTTTCTACTTCTTACATGTTGAACTCAAATACCTGTACTTTCTACTTCTTACATGTTGAACACAAATACCTGTACTTTCTACTTCTTACATGTTGAACCCAAATACCTGTACTTTCTACTTCTTACATGTTGAACACAAATACCTGTACTTTCTACTTCTCACATGTTGAACTCAAATACCTGTACTTTCTACTTCTTACATGTTGAACACAAATACCTGTACTTTCTACTTCTTACATGTTGAACCCAAATACCTGTACTTTCTACTTCTTACATGTTGAACACAAATACCTGTACTTTCTACTTCTTACATGTTGAACCCAAATACCTGTACTTTCTACTTCTTACATGTTGAACACAAATACCTGTACTTTCTACTTCTTACATGTTGAACCCAAATACCTGTACTTTCTACTTCTTACATGTTGAACACAAATACCTGTACTTTCTACTTCTTACATGTTGAACTCAAATACTTGTACTTTCTACTTCTTACATGTTGAACTCAAATACCTGTACTTTCTACTTCTTACATGTTGAACCCAAATACCTGTACTTTCTACTTCTTACATGTTGAACTCAAATACCTGTACTTTCTACTTCTCACATGTTGAACTCAAATACCTGTACTTTCTACTTCTCTTATTTTCCAAACAGCTGGTTCCTTTAGTCTGAATGTGTGTTTGATGCGTGATCATTATTCTTTAGAGTCATTGCGTGCCTATTGATTTGAACACGATCCGTGTATCCATCACTTCCTGGTCTTCTCTAAAGAAGAGGGACCAATGGAAACGTTGTCATGTTGCCGTTGTTCAGCATGGAAACATTCATTAGCTAACAATGACATTATTGTTCTATTAATATAAAGGGAGGTCAGGTACTCTTTAAAACAGCTGCTAGTTATGGGTACTTTTTACTGAAGTACACTTCAAAGCTCTTTACTTTTACTTGAGTAAAGAAGTTTAGTCAGTACTTCTACTTTCACCAGAGTATCTTTAAACACGAGTATCTGTACTTCTACTTGAGGAAAGGATGTGTGTACTTTGCCACCTCTGTACACTGTAGCTTATGTGCACAATGCACCTTTGAAGTTGAATCTCTGAGTTGTACCTGGTTGTCCTGCAGGAAGATGGCGGGGCTGATGGTGTTCAGAAGGACTCCGTACGGACTCCAGCTGAACTTGTAACGGAGAGGATTGTCCGAACACTCGGGAGCAGGAAGACCTCCGCAGAACGAGCTGTACGACTCCACCTGAACAACAACATTTATTATCAGTTGAGTCTTTTACCAGTCATCTATTGTCTCTAAAGTGTATCTTCAGGATGGATTGGGATGTGTCTTAGTGAGCGACCCTAACCGGAGACAAAGAAATACAATCCATAAAATCAAATTTAAAAAACTTAAGACTTCCAAAATTAAGCAATATGAACAATGTGGTGTGTGTGTGTGTGTGTGTGTGTGTGTGTGTGTGTGTGTGTGAGTGATTGACTCACCGTGCAGCCGTCAGCTTTGGCCTTGTCGATACACTCCATGGCCAACATGTGATCGATGCCGGGGTCCAGACCCATCTCGTTCACGATGGTGATGCCCGCCTCCTCCGCACTGACACACACACACACACACACACACACACACATTACATTTCAGCATCCACTGATTTAAGGGATTTTAATCAATTTCAACCTGCCAGATAGACGACAAAACAATACAAATAGTTTCACTTCGAACAATGCTTCTCCATTTCAATAAAACGTTCAGTTAATGTTTGATTGAAAGATCTCCTAATTGATCAGGTGTTTTTGACAAATCACCTTAAATGATATGGTCAAAGGTTCTCTGAGTACTTCCTGTTTCCTCACCTGCTCTGCAGCTCCTTCATGGCGGGGCTCAGGTAGCTCGCTGTCACCATGTTCACCTTCCTCCTGATGCAGTGTTTGGCTATCAGAGGGTGGAGAGAGTAGGGCAGCATGCTGAGGAGGAGGAGGAGGAGGAGGAGGAGGAGGAGGAGGAGGAGGAGGAGGAGGAGGAGGAGGAGAAGACATGTAACATGTATTTGTGATCCTCTCCAGAAAGGAAGGAGTCATCACATACAGAGCATCAACTAGTTCCTGAGCAGTGTCCTTCACATGCTGATATCCAAGAGAGGGAGTCACACAGTCACAAGATGGAGGAATAGAAAGCAGTATTCAATGTTTACTTCAGATTAGCTCCACGTCAGAAATGAGCATGCTTGATGTCTCTCTCCATAGAGGCTGAATCATCATGTTAATCACATAGCTATCATCTGCCTCAAACAGTCCTGATGCTCTTCTAGGTAATCACACATCCTGTCATGTTCACAGCTGCAGTTGATACCTTTGTTATCATGTGACTCTCATGTTGGAAGAGGACACTCAGTGTTTTCCCAACACTAAGGGAGGAGATGAGTGAGTACCTGATGACCAGGTCGTGGTCCTTCACCAGAGAGTCCAGGCGTCCCTCCTGACTGCCTGCGTCCAGCATCACGGGGATGGTGTTGGGATATTTCTCCGCCAGCTCCTCCGCCTGCCGCAGCATCATCGACGCTGAGAGGTAAACCACAGACAATTTTCATTTTTAAGGATTTCTTTTAAAATGTTTCTGTTATTTCTAAGACTTATTTTTAGGGATTCTTTGTCAGCATTTTAATGTTGTTTTAATGTTGTTTAAAGTGGACCTATCATGCTATTGTTAGTCAATAGCATAGGTCTCAGATATATAAAGAAATATAAAAAACATGTCTATAAAGTGTTTTGCTCCAAACACCAAACAGATCATTCTAGCCACGCCTCATATCCCTCTGTTTCACTTCCTGTTTCAAAAGTGCTGATTTGGGGTATAAAGCTTTAAAGAGGAGGGGTCTGAGCTCATGCGGGACCCGGCAGCTACCGTCTAAACTAAATGCTGCCGTGATGAAACGCCATATCATGGATTATCAAGGATCTGAAACAGTCTGGAGCTCAAAGGCTTTCTCTCTTGCCGGTTATACCACAAGGTGAGTTCCTTTCTACTTCCTGCTTCTTCACACACATGCTCTCCAGTAGAGGTTAGCTCTGAGTGTTAGCGATGCTAATGTAAACACCGACCATATTACGTCCAAAACAGTCGGGCATTGTTTCTGATAGCAGCTTTCTGATTGGACCGTGGGTCCACATTTCAGATATGACGTCATATCGGACACTAATCTGGATCAGCTCCGTGGTTCCCCGTTTTTAGAGATTTGGGTACGGAGGAAAAGAGAGAGGGTTTATTTCCTGACGCTACGTGAGTTCCCTGACACACCGGGGACACATGGTGATGTATAGAAGACATCACAAAGTGCATTTTGCATGATAGGTCCCCTTTAAGGTTGTGATATGAATAATTCTTTGTACATTATTCACATATTCTATCAGAAAATGCTCCGTCATGGTTCGCATGATCCTTTGGATATTTTCCACATAATGACTTTTTAAATATAATTTCTTTCCATTTCGTTCAAATAATTTAAAGTAATTTTTCCAAATAATTCTCAAACATCTTTAAAACTCGTATTTTTCACATATCTTTGGGATATTTAAAGAAAAAGAACAGCATTTTTCGACTGTTTAAGGTTGTGCTCATTCCAACTCCTTTACATACTATTGGCTAGTTTAATCTGCATCATATTCTATAACCTCACATGTGTGTAGCTGTGTCCTGTAAGCACCACGTATCTTTGACTTTGTGTAGTTTATGTTGATTCCCAGAGTCTGTCAGAGGAACTCACCCACAGTGACCTGAGTGGTCTTGTCTCGGGTCAGATACTCCACCACGGGTCCGGAGACGTACCCCGACCCGAGCAGCAGAACGCGTCTCATCCCCGTCTTCTTCATGATCTGAGCCTTCTCTCTGCAGGACGTCACACACACACACACCGACTCAGAGACACATCATAACACACTGCGACCCACTGATGCATCATTATGAGGTCACTGGGTATCCATTCAAAGAGTTTAAAGGAATATTTCACCCATAAAAAGTCAAGTTGTTGATTAATCAGACACTAAAACCAGGAAGGGAGTCAGCATTTCTCCACTTCCTGTTCCCTCGTCTCAGAGCCAATGGGATCTCTCCATAGGATGTTGGAAAATAGCTGGAACTAAGGTCTGTGGTTGAGACTCATTGAAGAGACGGATCACGTTTTGTTCTACGACATTAAATCATCAGCAGTGACCCCACTGGTGATTTCTGAAGAGTGGACGTGTCTGAAAAACGATGGTTGTTACCAAGTGGCTGAATAGGACCTCAGAAGTCGTGGAGGCCGTTGTACGTCATTACGCCGAACACGTGAACACTCCTCTGAGTTAGTTTCTGTTCTGCTTGAAAGCAAGTCCCTGCCTCCTGCAGACTGTTCCAACAAACACTTCAACTCGTACCATCTAGAATCTGTGTGTTTGAATGACGTTGAAGTCGTGCTGCTGGACTCGGCTGTAGTTCCCTTATAGCATAACGTTAGCATTTAGCTTCTAGACATTAGATTTATCATTTCGAAAGTAGGGTAGACATGTGGAGATTATCCGGCTGAACAAAACGTGCATTTATCAAACAGGTTCCTTTTCCACAGACCTTAATTCCTATGGAGAAATCCCATTGCTTTTTTGTCGAGGGAACCGGTAGTTTACTTCCGGGTAACTACGTCATCCCTGCACCGCTCTATTTCAGCACCAGACACTTTTTTACGCTGCTATGGACAATCTTGCACTAATGTACATTCCCAAAGATATTGAAGTGACTGTTTGTATGTATTGATTGTTGTGTTTTTTTGTCTTAATGTGTGCATATGTATAAATGTCTATATATAGGATATACATATGTTATACAGATTTGTATTTTGGATTGTGGGAAACGGTATTTCGATCTCTCAGTCTGTACACACAAACTGAAAGATTAACAATAAAGATGACTTTGAATTACCCACTCCTTCTTCGCTAGCATCACTGAAAGAAATGTGGTTTTATGTGTAAAAGAAGAATCAATGTAGTCAGTTTAAACTCTATAATCTTAGGGGGTGTAGTGTGCCTGAAAATGATTTTGCAGAAGGGTCTTAAATAGTAAGCTTTGAGTGAAAATGCATGAGTTTGGTGAGGGTAATATTGGATACATTGGACTTTCTGCATGAGTTCTCTGAGAGTTTGTTTACCGTGGAGGCATGCGAGAGAAAAATAACCTTTTTATTTAACAGTAATTGATTTACAAAGTGTAATTAAGTGTGTGAAGTATTCCTTTAAACCCGAGACCAATGTGTTTTCCACATTTGGACGAAAAATGAGGATGGAAACACCACAAAGAAAGCAATTAATGGAATGATATGTTAAACATTTGAACAGTGTTTGGCTTAGCAAAGATAATAATACAGTTAATTAAAAGAAACAGTATCAATGTGACTGAGGATGAAGCAGGAAGCACGAGAGGAAGAGGAGGAAAAAACGGGATTGAAGGGGGGAGGAAATAACTAAATAAAATGATAAATCAAAAAGTAGAAACAGAAATGACCTAAAAGCAGATGTGGTTGTTCGTGAATATATAATCAATATACTAAACAAACTAACGACTTGACTCCAAATATTAATTTAAATTATTTTATAGATTTGAAAATGATCGTATTTCTTCCTCTAATCCAGTATTCAAATAAGACCCCGTCCACACGGAGACGAAACGAGTTGTATCCGCTACAGTTCTCTATCGTATAGGCGGTTCGTTCACACGAGGCCGTAATGGAAACGCAGATAACGGCTCCCAAGGTGTGTAGATCTGTGGACGAAACGCTTGCGGCTCAGTGTGTACGCCCTATACGATCATTTCCTGTTAACGATGACGCCATAGCCCCGCCTCTCACCACCTCTCCTGCTAACCACCGCGTCATTGCTGATGTGTTTCGCCCATACTTGCCAACCCTCCCGATTTTCGTGGGAGACTCCCGATTTCATTGCCCTCTCCCGGTTTCCTCCCGGGGTCACATTTCTCCCGCATTTCTCCCGATTTCTGACAAAATTGGATTTACTCACGACTGTTTCCACTCCGACTTTAATACAGCTACACCATTGTTTGGTTTCCATGGTAGCGCGTCTCTTTAGTAGCGCGCGCAACTGAAAGTCTGAGAGGGTGAGGAAGATAAGTCACAGAAAACTGAACAAGTGGTCCAGCCCACACATATGCTCCATCAAGACAGTGCACTCACAACTACAATAAGCATGTTAAGCTAATACAGCTCCTGCGATCCACTAGCACCCCGCCGCGGTGGTTTCGAAATGCTCCTGATTTCTGAGGTCTCAAGGTTGGCCAGTATGGTTTCGCCAACAACAGCAATGGCGGATCACAGGGTTGCGTTCGTGCTCCAGACGCTACTGACCATGATACAGATGTTAGTGCCACATCTACAGCTCCTCGACCACAACCATCAGCAGCCAGTGGACATGGAGGACGACATGAACTACATGGCAGCCATGCTCGGGAGGTCTTCTTCGCTGCTTTTGGTGTCTTTTGTGGCGGAAGTACAGCGCCACCTACAAGCCCGGCATATATACTACAGCGTCTCCAGCGGGTCGAGCGGTCTCGTGTGGACGGAAGACTCTTTTGATATCGAATTCGGTTAGTTTTCGTTTCTGTTGTGTGGACGGGGCCTCAGTAACGTAATAATTATATTTCTATACATGCACATATATCATAAAATAATGTTGTATATGTTCACGTATTTATTTTAATACTAAGTAATTAATACACTAAAATAAATAATAATAAAAAAGTAAATATTATATTATTCAATTAAATATTAAAAGTATTGTTAGTGTTTTATCTAATGTTTTCCTCTTTAACAAGCTCCAAGAAAACTGCATTATGGCTCTGACTACTTTTAAATAAACGCTTAAAGAGCCTTTTATTAAATCAAATAATGATACATTTTTTTAATCTTGTTTTAATTGTCTCGGCTCTTTTCTGGCACATTCCAATGTTTTTGTGGCGTTTCTTTTGCACCTCTGTTAGGGAATCATTCGCCCTAGTGTCCTCTTTCGCCCTCTGACACAGATGCTCCAGCCTTGAGCCCCTTAAGGAGGGGCTGCGCTAGCAAGTTGTTGTTGTTACCAGTTTGTGACCGGGCAGCTCTCGGTCAGAGATAGTCATTGTTGTGGGACACCTGGAACACATCCTTCTCGGGGTGGAGATGACCCCGAGCCATAAGCGACAACTAAAGTTGATTCAGTGTCTTCAGCTGTTTAGTCTATCTAATGAAGGATGTCGATTACCCTTAGCGGAGTTAAAACATCATACGAGAGGAAGGTTTCTTCAGAATCGATGTGGCATCTCTACCGTGTGGTCAACTCGTGGCCCGTGACATGTCTTGTGAATTCTCCGGCCGAAGCTCAGAATAAACCGTCAGTGTTCGCTCTCCATCGTGTCTCTCCGAGTCCTGACTCCAATTGCTTCAGAAGTTTCCCCCACACCCTCCATGTTAGATTTGTGTTTACAAAGAACTCTAAAGGGCATATGTTCTGTGTTTTATTTATATATAAACCTGAAGCTTGCCTGTCTTCCGATGTCAAACTAACGATTAAATATCCCGAGCTCAGTGAGGTTAAATGACCGCCGTCTTTTAATTACATCCAGACGTTTTCTCCAAACAACCGGACTCACTTTAAAACAGTGGTTCTCAACTAGTGGGTCGCGACCCAAAAGTGGGTCGCGGACCCGTTTCGAGTGGGTCGCGGATGTGTGAGTGAATAAAAAAAATTGGAAAAAAAAAAAATTGGAAATTTTTTTTGGGGAGAAAAAGTCAAACTTTTATTTTGAAGGCCCAATTTTCTAACACTGTGCATGCAGTCGGCGTTGGACTGGAAGTACCGGAGACCATAAACGGTTTTGAAAACTTCTGTCACGTAGTGATCATCTTCTCAATAAAATATATTTGCTGATGTTTTTTCGAGTCTTCTGGCCAATCAGAATCAAGATTGTTGCCGGAAGTCCCCACGGAGAATAACTTTGCGGTAGAACTATTCTTTATACATCCATGGTTACAACTTCAGATAGAAATGAACACATAATGAAATATGACCCCCGGTCTGATGACTGACAGGTCACAGAACAATGGAAGCTATCTCCCCTTACCCACAATTTAAAGTAAGTCACACAGACTATCTCCTCTTTACTCTTCTCGCAGCAAGATGTCAGAACAAAGTGAAAAACAAACAATGGCATAACATATTATTAATATGTCGGGTAGTAATAGATTTATTTATTTTCTTCTCAGTGTACCAGAATGCATAGTTTATGTTAGTATTTCTAAAAATCTCCTGGGGGAGAATCCCCCCAGACCCCCTGCTGGGGTTGGGTTTTTAGCATGTGTGCCTTTTTATATAGTTCAGCTTTGATTCCATCATCTCATTAAACCTTTTTAAAAAGTATACTTTAGTTCTGTGAAGGGATATAAGGGATATATGCTGTACTTCACTTTTATTAATATTGTATGCTGAAAAGCGTATATATTACAGCACGATTTTTTGTTGAATAGATTTGAGTGCTTCAAAATGTTGGGTCGCGATGTATTGACCAAGTAAAAAGTGGGTCCCGAGGCCTGACCAGTTGAGAACCACTGCTTTAAAAAGGTCTGTGATTCTGCATGCTGGATTATCTGAACACCATGACAACAATGACACCATAATGACGGCATCAACCCCTGTGGCATTAATTAGACTTTTACACATAATTATCGGATTTTTTTTCCACATGAGAGTTTTTCAGACATGCTGCCCATATTTCAAGACTTCTTTAGTTAGTATTTTTCACATTTGTGTTACATTTTACTGCTGTATAGGGTGGTGCTCATGCTACTTTCTTTACATACTGGTTTGTTCATTTCCCCGGCAACGCATCATATTCTAAAAGATCATTTTTTGTAAATTATTCACGTATTCTTTCAAAACATGTCCGGACATTGCCCGCGTGTTCCTTCGAAGATTTTTCACTTAAATTCTGATATTTTCCACATAAGTATGACTTTTTAAAAATATGTTTTGACCATTTTTCCTTACTGTTTTTCAAATCATTTAGGGATTTTTTTTCCCACACACTTTCCACATCATTTCCACATGATTATCAAATATTTAAAAAAAACTTCTTTCACATATTTTGGGGGATATTTAAAGAAAATTCAGCATTTTACAGCTGTTAAAGACAGTGCTCATTCCAACTCCTTTACATACTATTGAATAGTTTAATCTCCATATTCTATAACATAACATATAATAATATAACAACAATGACACCATAATGACGGCATAAACCCCCGTGACCTGTGGCATTAATATCCCACCAGCCAAACACACACTAGCCCCCCGCTAAAAGGAGTCAGACCCCCCCGACTCATTAGCGGTTCGCTAATTGGATGCGACGGGCACGACGTCCGACATGAGGTCCGAAAGGCAGCCAAGCCTCGGCTTCTTAATTAAAAACGAAGAAAAGGAAGACGTGCCGTCACTTTACATATCTTAAGGAGGATTAAGATTTGTGGCATGGCTTGTCTGGAAAAAAATGATACTTAAGATCAATTAGGAGGCGAAACGTCTTAGAGGTGGCCTTAATCTAAATATGAGTCTCGGAGAGGAATCTGAGCAAATCTGCATTTAATATGAGAGTTAGTAATCTGTATAACCAAACATTTTGAAAGGTTAGGGAGTCCGAGGAGATTTGATAAAGCTCATTTAAATATGTCTTAAGAGCAGCAGTGAGGTAAAAAGGAAGCGAAGTGTGTGAGAAATTAATTAAAGCAGATTAAAATGTAACAGAAGGCTGATGAGGGTGTCACTTTAAATGATGGACATGCAGATTAATTATTAGTTTTTGTAAAAAGTCAGAAGAGAAAATCAGTTTCATCTCTGTGTGTTTAGCCTAGCCTAGCTTAGCACAAAACATCGGGAAACTGCTAGCCTAGCTCCCTTTAAAAGTCATTCCCAGTCAAATATTAGCATCAACACGAAATGATAGCCACCTGGAAGGAGCTATTTAAAATAATAAAGCTTCTCCTGGAGAGCAGTATTTGTTTTCGGATTGATTAACCGAACCCTAAAACACAAATGAGCTCGCTAATGAGACGTAGCATGAGACGGAGCTAACTATGCTAAAGTAGCAGCCGTGCTAGCTGCAGCATACCAACAACTACTATTAAAGTGGACACACACACATTTTCAAAGAGTGTGTGGATGAAGCAAAAGCTGTTAGACGTGTAATGTCTGTGCTTCGTCTTGTTCTGTTGCTGCCTTGACACGTGAACTTCCCTACGGGGATTAATAAAAGCTCCATCTTGTCTTGTCATTTTCACACTTTAATAAACTGAATCGTATCACTGTTAGATTTTTATATAGACTTAGCTGCCAAGGATGGTGACTTTAATGCGGTTTACTAAAACGTGGACCCACTGTTGTCTTCTTAATTAATACAAACGTGAGAAACTCCAGATTAATTTTTTTCTTTCAATGGAAAGAAGCTAGCAGTTTCCCCCCACTTCCATTCTTTGTGCTAAGCTAGGCTAACCACAACCTGGACCAATCACTGCACATACAACAATCTGATCTTCATCTTCTCATCGGAGTCAAACTAGATGAAACAAGACAGACTGATGGAGACAGACTGATGGAGACAGACTGATGGAGACAGACTGATGGAGACAGACTGGTGGAGACAGACGGATAGAGACAGACTGATAGAGACAGACGGATGGAGACAGACCGATGGAGACAGACCGATGGAGACAGACCGATGGAGACAGACCGATGGAGACAGACCGATGGAGACAGACCGATGGAGACAGGCGGGGGGAGACAGACTGATGGAGACAGACCGATGGAGACAGACCGATGGAGACAGACCGATGGAGACAGGCGGGGGGAGACAGACCGATATAGACAGACCGATGGAGACAGGCGGGGGGAGACAGACTGATGGAGACAGACTGATGGAGACAGACCGATGGAGACAGGCGGGGGGAGACAGACTGATGAAGACAGACGGATGTAGACAGACGGATAGAGACAGACCGATGGAGACAGACCGATGGAGACAGACCGATGGAGACAGACTGATGGAGACAGACGGATGGAGACAGACCGATGGAGACAGACCGATGGAGACAGACGGATGGAGACAGACGGATGGAGACAGACTGTTAGAGACAGACTGATGGAGACAGACGGATGGAGACAGACTGATAGAGACAGACGGATGGAGACCGACAGATGGAGACAGACGGATGGAGACAGATGGATGGATGGAGACAGACTGATGGAGACAGACTGATGGAGACAGACTGATGGAGACAGACGGATGGAGACAGACCGATGGAGACAGACCGATGGAGACAGACCGATGGAGACAGACCGATGGAGACAGAAGGATGGAGACAGACGGATGGAGACAGACGGGTGGAGACAGACGGGGTGGAGACAGACAGGTGGAGACAGACTGGTAGAGACAGACAGATAGAGACACATGGATAGAGACAGACTGATGGAGACAGACTGATGGAGACAGACTGATAGAGACAGACGGATGGAGACAGACTGATAGAGACAGACGGATGGAGACAGACGGATGGAGACAGACGGATGGAGACAGACGGATGGAGACAGACGGATAGAGACAGACGGATAGAGACAGACGGATAGAGACAGACGGATGGAGACAGACGGATGGAGACAGACTGATAGAGACAGACGGATAGAGACAGACGGATAGAGACAGACTGATGGAGACAGACTGATGGAGACAGACTGATATAGACAGACGGATGGAGACAGACGGATAGAGACAGACTGATAGAGACAGACTGATAGACAGACTGATGGAGACAGACGGATGGAGACAGACAGTTTTGTGAGAAGAAGAGATGTTTCTACCGCTCGTTAGCAAAGGGTCCAGCACCTGCCGTTGGTTAGCATTAGCACGTTGGTTAGCATTAGCACGCTAGTAATGCCAGGTGTTAGTTCAGAGGCAGGTTAGCAGTGCGGCACCAGAGAGGCTGCAGGACGCTAAGACATCAGCAACTGCAACGCCAGAGAAGGTTAGTCAGAGAGGAAGAACAGCAGAGAGACTACAAGCAGAAACATTACTTAGCTTTAGCAAGATGGCTACATTAGAACACGGACATGTCTTTACCTTTCTTTCAGGCTGAACACATTTCATCCATAAAATGGTGGCATTAACTCAAAAGAGCAGTCATTTGGAAATACAGTGAAAACAGAGAAGGGAGAAGTACTTAGATCTTGTACTTGAGTTAAAGTAAAAGTACTCAGATGTTGTACTTTAGTAAAAGTAGAAGTACTTAGATCTTGTACTTTAGTAAAAGTAGAAGTACTTAGATCTTGTACTTGAGTAAAAGTACTCATATATTGTACTTGAGTAAAAGTAGAAGTACTCAGATCTTGTAGTAAAAGTAGAAGAACTCAGATCTTGTACTTTAGTAAAAGTAGAAGTACTTTGATCTTGTACTTTAGTAAAAGTAGAGGTACTCATATCTTGTACTTGAGTAAAAGTACTCATATATTGTACTTGAGTAAAAGTAGAAGTACTCAGATCTTGTAGTAAAAGTAGAAGAACTCAGATCTTGTACTTTAGTAAAAGTAGAAGTACTTTGATCTTGTACTTTAGTAAAAGTAGAGGTACTCATATCTTGTACTTGAGTAAAAGTACTCATATATTGTACTTGAGTAAAAGTAGAAGTACTCAGATCTTGTAGTAAAAGTAGAAGAACTCAGATCTTGTACTTTAGTAAAAGTAGAAGTACTTTGATCTTGTACTTTAGTAAAAGTAGAAGTACTCATATCTTGTACTTGAGTAGAAGTACTCAGGTCTTGTACTTGAGTAAAAGTAGAAGTACCAGAGTGTAGGAATACTCTGTCACAGTAAAAGTCCTGCATTCAAAATGTTCCTCAAGTGAAAGACAGTGAAAGTAGTCGTTGTGCAGATTGGTCCATTTCAGAATAATATATATGATATGTTTTATAATGATTGATCATGAAAGTGTTCTCAAAGCTGGTGAAGGTGCAGCTAGTCTGAATGGCTTTGTAGACTGCAGGGTAGCTGGTGAAGGTGCAGCTAGTCTGAATGGCTTTGTAGACTGCAGGGTAGCTGGTGGATTTACTCCTAAAGTCTGATTCAACACTTGGTTAGATTTCACATCATTCATCCAGATCTGTGAAGTAACTAAAGGTATTAAATACATGTAGTGGAGTAAAAGTACACAATTTACCTCTGAACTGTAGAGGAGTAGAAGTACACCATGTACATACTGACAGTTTCAGATAGAGGTGGGTCTTACCTCCGCTCTCGTAGTTTGTTGATGTATTCAAACTTTGGGGTGAGGACTCCGTTGGAGGTGATGACGGCCTTTAGGAGCAGAGAAATAACGTAAAATATTAGTAAAAATGTGAGTATTTTCAGTCATTTTACAAGAGTAAACATACCCTACGTTTGCCATAAACATGAATAAAGTTGGTAGGTCATGGGGGAAGAAGAAAAAAATAAATTCATATTTCTTGGCTGTATTTAAAGCAATACTAAAATGTGCTCGAGATCATGAGAGAAAATTGCTGAGTCATGAAATGTCTTCTGATTAAATGAAGACATATCAGATTTAAAACAAAATGCTTTTGTAGGAAATACATTTAAATCTTTAAACATGACTTACGTCTCTGACTTGCGGGCTGAAGTCTTCCTCGTCCAGCGGGCGGCTGGCGTCTGACGGCAGCTGGTGATGACACAACACTAACTTTAAACCGTCTATTTTAAACACCTGACACCTGCTGCAGCGCTCTCTCACAGCAATCTCAACCAGAGGAACCAATTACCCTCCTAAACCAAACACCCAGGTTAAGGGTCGAATAGTCACTTTAGCTTAGGAACCTTCCTAACGGAGTGAAATGACCCGGAAATCCCTTAGTGGCAGCTATGATAAGAGCTGTTTGAATTCTCTAGATGAAAGGAAAGGAGGTTTCAAACTTCCTTTATCACCTCCTTTAGCTTAGGAACCACTGGACCTCCCTAACCGAAAGGAGAGGAGAAAATGCTGCCCCACAATGCCTTGCAGCGGCAGCATTTGCCGTCACTCAACAGTCGGCCGTTCACGGAAACAACCGATTATGACGGAGAAATGATATCATGAAAGTTACGGTGCTTATTAAGCATTTTGAAACGTAGGTGGTAAGTTGCCAAAGTGCTTTGTTCTGAACGTTCATCAGTATTATAATCAAAGAGAGAAATATGAACGTTAGTTTTTACTGAAATGATCAAAGTCAACATCTCACTGAGCTGTGTGGGGTTTGTTCAACTTTAAAAGATGTTTGAATGGTGATGTACACAGTGATAGATGTTAAGGACTAACGTTTATAATAAATACATTGGGATCATTTGTATTAATGTGGACCGGAGGGAGAGGGTGACGAGCAGAAGTTTCACTTTCCTTTTTTATTTCAATTCCAACTTTGGTCATTGTTACGGCTGCTGCCTTCCTGGTCGTCTGAGTGTTTTCAGCTGTGTGTGTGTTCTATGTAAATGAGCTGCGCAGTAGCCCTGGCCGGGCCCGACGCACTCCAATCGCAGCGCACAGCCGGCGCACACCTGCTGGGGAGGAGTGCAAAGGCCGGGGACGGAGATCATTCGGGAGGCTCTGTGATGTGGGACAGACGCCTCTAGCTTCTTGATATTCTTGTGATGGTTTAGTGACTTCTGTGTGAAAGATATATTGTGTAACCGCGTGTTAACTCAGAGCTTCTGTGTTTAGTTAGATATTGCAGTGCAATTGTGTAAATAGGATTCAGAGTAGCGTAGCGGTTAGCACCTGCCAATTAGTAGCAGCTGTGTTTTCTACAGCTTTTTCAGTTACAGTACCACGTTCAGTGAGGTTTTTGTTACTCTTTTGTACTAATTATTTACTGTGTATACTCTGTCAAACTCCCTTTTGGAGTCTCTTTCCTTTGGTTGTCCACCGGGTTTTGGTCCACCATTATATTTATAATAAAACTACTTATAACTTTTACCAATTCCATTCTGGTTTGTGTTGCTTCCCTTTGGTTTCCCTAGCCCAGTATGGAACGTAATAGTCATGAAGAATCTGTTTCTTTGTTGTCCACGTTCATAAAGCAAAGCAACAGCATCAGAGCACGGTGCAGAGTCTCTAGATGAGTTTACAGTAGTCCCTCGTTCTTATTGAACATCCATGTTGTAGTCCGCTGTATAGAAAACTGTAGTTTCCATAGTTTCCCCACAGCAGCAGACGCACATTCATGACGTCCGCTGGCACATCATAAACACGTCGGATAGTGAAAGTGCAGTCGATTCTCTAAAGTACCGCAGTCTCTTCTCCTAAGTCCTTTTGAATTCTCCTATCCACTATCCCTTAACCCCGTGACGTTTCACACAGAGGTCAAAGACTAGTGGATAGGAAAAGACGATAGGAGCTGATTTTTGGACAATTCGACTGCCACCCCAGAACACCTTACCATCTCCCAGAGGTACGGGAAGAGCCGGTCTCCGAAATAATCCGTGGCTCCGATGGGAAGCTGAGCGGGGAGGTTATCGATGGAGCACATCAGGATCCCGTTACCCTCCACACTGCGGGACAAGAAGCACCAAGAATCTTTAAAACTGTGCCGTCGAATCACAATACCCTTTAAAACTGCCAGCATTAAAGGTCACCTATTATGCAAAGTCCACTTTTTCATGTCTTTTATACATCAACATCTATTTTTATTTGATCTTAATATAAATATTTATATTCTATTTCCTTTATTGGATATTTTACCTGACAAGCTATGTTGATATTAAACTTATTTGATCTTTTTTTATGAATATATATTTTTATTTTCTATATATTTATTTATACTATATTATTACCTCCTATGTTAATATGAATATAATTATTCCTCTGTAATCCATTTTATCATTTTTCTTAATTTCACTTATACTGTATGTTTAAACAAACAATATTATTCTTTTTAATTTATTCTTTTATTTATTTGTATTTATGAGTGAGAGTGAGGGGTGGGATCAGATTACCTTTTAAAAAATATATATTAATTTTCAGTTATTTTACTATAACTTCCTTTTTTCTCACTTTAATAATAATAATAATAATGGATTCCATTTATAAAGCACTTCATATCTGATCTCAGATCCCAAAGTGCTACAAGTAGTCAGCAAGAACAGTATAAATAAACATTACACAACACGGTAGAATGAATAAAAAGCAATACAAAAATAAAAAATAAATAAAAGGGATATAAAAAGGTCTAGGCAAAGGCTCTTTTGAAGAGATGGGTTTTGAGGCCTTTTTTAAAAGCCTCCACGGTCTGTGGTGCTCTCATTTGGTCGGGGAGAGCATTCCACAGACTGGGAGCAGCCGAGCAGAAGGCCCGGTCTCCCATAGTACGGAGCTTAGTCCTGGGGGTTTGAGGAAGTTGGAGTTGCTGGAGCGGGTGGTCCGTAAGGAGGTATGGGGGGTGAGGAGTTCCTTGAGGTAGGGAGGGGCAGTTCCATGGACACACTGGTGGGTGAGGACGGAGACCTTGAATTCGATCCTTAGTTTCACGGGTAGCCAGTGTAGTGCTTTAAGGATGTGGGTGATGTGATCATATTTGCGCACTCTCATCAGGATCCTAGCAGCGCTGTTCTGAATGTATTGGAGTTTCTGGATGCTTTTGTTAGGGATCCCGATGAGGAGTGCATTGCAGTAGTCCAGCCTGGAGGAGACAAAGGCATGGACCAGCTTTTCGGCGTCAGACAGAGTGAGTGTGGGGCGGAGTTTGGCGATGTTCCTGAGGTGATAAAAGGAGTTCTTGCACAGCTGTTTAATGCGGGCCTCAAAGGTCAGATGGGCGTCCATTTTAACACCCAGGTTGGTGACTATTGAGGAGAGGGTAATGTCCTGGCCGGAGAAGGTGATGGTGGTGATGGTGGATGACCGAACCTGGTGTGGGGTGCCAACTATAATTGCTTCGGTCTTGGTGCTGTTGAGTTTCATGAAGTTTTGCTTCATCCACGCCTGTATCTCCTCCAGGCAGGCAGTGAGTGTGGGTGAAGGCAGGGCTGCAGAGGAGGTAGGGTTGATCCTGAGGTACAGTTGGGTGTCATCAGCGTAGCAATGGAATGATACTCCATGTCGGCCGATGATAGAGCCAAGGGGGAGCATGTAGAGTGTGAAGAGGGTGGGGCCGAGAACTGATCCTTGAGGGACACCACAGGTGACGTTGTGGGTACCCGACTCTGCCTCGCCCAACGAGACATACTCTGTTCTCCCGGTGAGGTATGATCTGAACCAGTCAAGGGGAGAGTCAGAGAGTCCGATGGTGGAGTGCAGACGATGGAGGAGGATGCCGTGATCGACGGTGTCGAAAGCTGCAGTGAGATCGAGGAGGATGAGGAGAGAGGGAGAGCCAGCATCAGCCGTCATCAGCAGGTCGTTGGTGACCCTGACCAGGGCAGTTTCTGTGCTGTGGCCTGAGCGGAAACCAGACTGGAACTTCTCAAATAGATTGTTGGAGTTTAGGTGGTCATGGAGCTGAGCAGCAACTACTTTTTCCAGCACCTTTGATAGAAAAGGAAGGTTGGAAATGGGTCTGTAGTTGGCCAGGACTCCCGGGTCAAGGGAGGGTTTTTTGAGACGAGGTTTGATGACAGCGGTTTTTAGGGCAGAGGGGACATGGCCAGCCTGGAGTGAGAGGTTTACGATCTTAGTGATCATGGGGCTCATGGTACCGATGTACGATTTTACAAGAGCTGAAGGAAGGGGGTCCAGGACACAGGTGGAGGGCTTCATCCTCCTAACGATGCCATCAACCTCTCGCTGGGAGATGTCCGTGAAACAGCGAAGAGGCTGGGTTGTCCCAGGCTGCGGGTCAGCAGTTGTAACTGGAGGTGCAGAGGGGCTAGAGAGGAGGGAGCGGATGGTATCAACTTTGTTAGTGAAGAAGGCGGCGAAGTTGCTACACTGCTTGTCAGTGGAGTCGGAGTGTAGAGGACTTTGGGGTTTGAGGAGGTGGTTTATGGTAGAGAAGAGTTGCTTGGAGTTTCCAGTACTGTTGTTGATGAGGGAGGAGTAGTATTGGGACCGTGCATCTCTGAGGGACTGTGCATAGGCCTTCTGGTGTTCACGATAGGCTAACCGGTGAACAGTGAGTCCTGAGGCCTTGAGCCGCCGCTCAAGGACACGCCCAGCTGTCTTCATTCTCCGCAGTTCGCCGGTGTACCAAGGGGCTGAGCGCGAGAAGGTGACCATCCTGGATTTGAGGGGGGCGTGCAGATCAAGGAGACTGTTAAGGGACTGGTTGTAATATGCAACTGACTCATTTACTGATGAGAAGTTGGCGGAGGATAGATGCTGGAGGTCCAGGGTCATGGTGTCCGGGTTGATGTTCCTCAGGTTCCTAAAGCGGATTTGGCGTTTGGGCATGCTGAGTGGGGATTGGAAAGAGAGCTCCATAGAGATGGTCTTGTGGTCAGACACCCCCAAGTCATACACTAGCAGATTGCTGATGGGGGCGGAGTTTGTGATGACCAGGTCGAGCGTGTGGCCCTTGGCGTGTGTGGGGACATTAACATGCTGTGTCAGATTGAGGCTGTCCAGAAGTAGCAGAAACTCAGTGGCAAAGTGGCAGGAGGGGGAGTCAACGTGAATATTAAAATCTCCAAGTATGATAATATTGGCAGAGGTTGTGCATAGCGTAGTGAGAAGGTCTTGTATCTCTGGGATGAAAGCTGAGTTGGGTTTGGGTGGCCGGTAGATCAGAAGTATTGTCAGGGCGAAGGGGGGTTTACATTTAAATGCAAGGCATTCAAAAGAGGACAATACAGGCAGGGGCAGGAGTGACAGTTCCAATTCCTTTCGGTAGATGACAGCTAGGCCTCCACCACGACCAGTGCTGCGGGCTTTCTCCAAGTAGCTGTAGCCAGGAGGGCAAGCTTCATTGAGGGTGGAGTAAACCTCTGGCTGATGCCAGGTTTCCGTGAGGCACATGAGGTCCATTTTCTCATCGGTGATGTGGTCATGAATGAAGGATGCTTTATTACTGAGGGATTGTGTATTCAGAAGTTCTATTTTGGCTTTGGAAGATGTGGTGAATCTCTGTAGGGGCCGGAGTAGGCTGTAATCCACTCCACGTTTTCCAGACTCCTTCGTGTGTGGCGGTCTCGCGATGCTCTCCGTGTATTCATGCAGCGGTCTCGCGATGTTTCTGGCGTGATTTGACCCCGCCATGAACGGGCTCTGATGACTCGTCAGATGTGCGACACGACCGCAGACAGAGTGGATGGATGGAATATCTGCAACTCCGTGCTGGGAATATACAGTTTGTCTTCTTCTTTGGCTTCGGTGGATATAGCGAGGCCGACGAAGAAGTCCAAGTTGTTTAATGACTGAGGTGCTGGTTGGAGCGTTGGAGTGGTTGAAACTCAGGAGTTGGGGAATAGAAAACCTCAACATGTCAACAGGTCGGGCGCCGAAGAAGTTTGGTAGCGGTGCTTAGCAGCGAGGGCTAACAGCAACGAGACAGCTGGAAGGCTATCCCGATAGTATACCTCACGTCTGGGAGTGAAACAGAGGATGGGAGAGAGGCAAGCAGTCAGCCGGAAATAGTCGGCGAGTTTGGGCGATACAGCAGGTGAGTCCCGACAGTCGTCAGGTCCAAAACCGTCAATAATCACGAGGTTTAAGATATAAAAGCACTTAAACAGACTCAAAGTTTAGCCATATAACTTAAAAGCAGATAAAATAGCTTAAAAGCAGATAAAAACTCTGAGGCGTAGGAGAAGCGGCGAACAAACAAGCGCCAGCGTCCTCTCCTGTTTTCTAACAGCTGTGGATTGACCCGAGTTGGAAACCACTACTGTTGTGCATGCACACTTTCACCTTTTTAATAAAAAAATGTCCTTTTATTTAGACTGACAGCAGATCAGCTCAGCTCAGTGAGAGGTGTTACAGGTGGGATCAGATTACCTGTCGTGGTCCACGTGCTGGTCGGCGTCGTACATACAGAAGGGTTTATCGATGGTGGTGCACTCGCTCATGAAGCCTATGGATCCCCCGGTGTCAGCGGAGATATCGCAGATGGCCAGAAGTCTGCAGAAAGAGAGAGGAAACGTTTTCAGGAGGTCAGAGCGACACCCTGAACTGTCACCATGTACACAGGAGCCCAGATAGGGAGGTGACCTCTGACCTCTGTGGAGATACATCAGCTATACACTGCGTGCTTTCACTGAAGCACACATTCAGCTGTCAGTAAACCACATTTAGAGAGAGATTAAGGACAAGTATCTGCTACTGGTGAACAGATAGAGTCCCTGAAAGGAAAACATATGTAAAATGTCTGCAAACAGCAAGTGCACAATAATGCCTTTAAGAGAGGACTCTTTAAAGTAGAGACACTACATACTGATATACACCTGAACATCATCAGGAGAGGACTCTTTAAAGTAGAGACACTACATACTGATACACTGCCAAAGCAGCATCCCTCTCCTCTGTCATCATCCTGTTGGACCTGTCTGCTGCATTCGACACGGTGAACCATCAGATCCTCCTTCGCACTCTCCAAGAACTTGGAGTTTCAGGCTCTGCACTTTCCCTCCTCACCTCATACCTCAAAGACCGTACCTACAGGGTAACTTGGAGAGGGTCAGAGTCCGACTCTTGTCAATTAACTACAGGGGTCCCTCAGGGCTCTGTTCTTGGTCCCCTCCTCTTCTCCCTGTACACAAACTCACTCGGATCAGTCATTAGCCCGCATGGTTTTTCATACCACTGCTATGCTGACGACACCCAATTAATTCTGTCCTTTCCCCGCTCAGAGACTCAGGTCGTCGCACGCATCTCTGCTTGTCTAGCTGACATCTCTCAGTGGAGGTCTGCTCATCACCTCAAGCTCAACCTTGACAAGACTGAACTGCTTTTCCTTCCGGGAAAAGATTGTCCCACTCTTGACCTGACGATCAACATCGGCACCTCTGTTGTTTCCCCGACTCAGACTGCAAGGAATCTGGGTGTGATCCTAGATAACAACCTGTCCTTCACTGCAAACATCGCTGCTACAACCCGCTGCTGCAGATACACACTTTACAACATCAGGAGGATACGTCCCCAGCTGACCCAGAAAGCGACACAGGTTCTGGTCCAGGCTCTCGTCACCTCACGCCTAGACTACTGCAACTCCCTCCTGGCTGGTCTACCTGCATGTGCCATCCGACCTCTGCAGCTCATCCAGAATGCAGCGGCTCGTCTGGTCTTCAACCTTCCAAAATGTTCCCACACCACGCCGCTCCTCCGCTCCCTCCACTGGCTCCCGGTAACTGCTAGAATCCACTTCAAAACACTAGTACTTAGGGGTGTAACGGTATCCGTATTCGTCCCGTACCGTCACGGTTCGGGCGTCACGGTTCGGCACATGCAATCACACGGCGAATACGCCTTTTTTTACGAGTGGGACAAAAGTCTGTCACTCAGGGCAGTATTACACTATATATAATCCAGGGGGCGGTATTGCGCCTAAAAGCCAGCCGCCCGTAAATAACAAATGAAGAACAAGAACAAAACACAACAAAACGAACACAATACATGAAGAAGAAAAGTTAGCTATGGCGAGTTCACACAACACCCAGGAGCTAGAAGACCCACCTGCTTCTTTTAAATCAGCTGTGTGGGAACATTTCGGGTTCCCTGTGGACTACAACAATGATGGGGTGCGAGTTGTGGATCGGACGAGGACGGTGTGTCGGCGTTGTTCGACAGCGGTGCGGTATGCTAGTGGTAACACGTCAAACATGCTCAAGCACATCCGAGTCAGTCTCAGTCCCCAGCGAGAGCGTTTTCTCGATGGCAGGTGACATAGTTACCATAGTAACCGCCAACAGATCTGCCCTCACTGCTGACAATGGAGACAAACTCATCTTTTTGAAGAACAACTTGAACATAGAGTAAAGCTTGAATACTTTTATTTAGGCATAATGGCCTCACACACTCACAAGTTAATTACACATGTTAGACATTGCTCCTAAAGGTGCAGATTTTATTTTTGTTTTATATTATTGTATTTATTTTATATTTTGACATCAGGAGATGTTATACAGTTCTGTATTGCCTTTTATTGAGTGTGATTGAAACACTTTCTTATTATTTATTTTAATATTTTCAAGACATTCTTTTTAGTTGTAGCTTATTTAACCTTTTAGTTTGACATCACCCATTATAATATGGCCATCTGAGTGTGTGTGTTACTGTTTGTGGTTTGTTTTTAACTGTGTAATACAGTTAATGATTCCAAATGTTAGAGTTCCTTATTTTCATATCAAAACTTGCACTACTGTTAAAAATAAATAACAGCAAAAAAATTATGCATTTGTGACTTTTCTTTGCTTTTCCTTGTTGTACCGAAACCGTACCGAACCGTGACCCCCAAACCGAGGTACGAACCGAACCGTGACTTCTGTGAACCGTTACACCCCTACTGGTACTTGCATACAATGCTGCGAATGGATCTGACCCTTCCTACATCCAGGACATGGTTAAACTGTACACCCCAGCGCGTGCACTACGCTCTGCATCAGCCAATCGACTCGCTGCACCCTCGCTGCGAGGGGGACCCAAGTTCCCATCAGCAGAAACACGTGGGTTTGCTATCCTGGCTCCAAGATGGTGGAATGAGCTCCCCATTGACATCAGGACAGCAGAAAGCTTACACACCTTCCAGACTGAGAACTCATCTCTTTCGACTCCACTTCGAGCGATAGAATTACTAACAAGGCACTTATATACTAATATAGGACGGGCTTATCTAAAGCCAGCTGAGTAGCACTTGAAGTGTTTGGCTCTATGAAACCTGATGTACTTTATGATTCTGTTTTCTTCAAGGTTGTGTCTTCCTGGTCGAATGTACTTAATGTAAGTCGCTTTGGATAAACGCGTCAGCTAAATGCAATGTAATATACACCTGAACATCATCAGGAGAGGACTCTTTAAAGTAGAGACACTACATACTGATATACACCTGAACATCAGCAGGAAGGACTCTTTAAAGTAGAGACACTACATACTGATATACACCTGATCATCAGCAGGAGAGCATTAACAGTGTCAGAAGTTTCTTTTTAATTCCCGTTTCAACTTCCTCACGACACAAAGCCAGGTGGAAATAACTTATTAATTAGGTTGGGTTAATCGTTAGCTAATTGTTATGAATGTTCTAGGGGTTTATGATCGTGTATCTGTCCACAGTAGCTCCTGTTATCTCGCTTGTGTTTGCACATGACAGATTAAAATGAGACGACGGCCAAACCTCTTATCTCTGACTCAATGAAGGCAAACTAACAAGAAGTGAGCAGAGGTTAGTGGAGCAAACTGAGGCGAAGCTTCAGTGAAAGATATGAAGGGTTTCTCCAGGTGAATCTTTTCAAACACAGGAGGTGATTTTCAGAATAAAAGGATGTTCTTACCACCTTTACAGCTCAGGGTTCACTGACGACCTGCACACACTCGTCTGTGTTGGATATGGCGTGTGTGTTTCATGTTGTGATCATCTCCTTTCTGTTGTGCTATATGTGACATGTATGTAGTAATGTGTTTTGTTTGCATTTTATCTACTTCATCCTTTCTTTATAACTAATGCTGTTGATGTGTTGTGGTTTTAAAAAGGTGTCTATTATCATCTGGCCGGGGACAACAGCTGGAAATTAGCAATGTCGGCTAAAGCTGCCCCATTTACAGTGTGTTGTGACAGTTGATAAATCAAACTAAACTAAACGTACTTGTGCGGCAGGTGTGGAGCTCCCTCTGTGGCCGGAGGCGACTTCTTCAGAGGTTTGATCAACTTCTGGGCATCGATTCTTCTGAGGAGGCGGGGGGTGTGGGGGTCCCAGTAAACACCGTTAATCAGGCAGGTGGTGTAGGGCGCCACCTGTAGAACATGACATTATTATTATTACTTGTTAGATGATTTTTAGAGTTAGAGCGACTTGCATTCCCCACAGGAGCAGTGATGTGCCTTGCCCAAGGACACCGCTGCATGCTGACGGCAGGGGGGATTGAACCAGTGCCCCCTGATCAGCGCACTAGAATTTCATTGCCATTTTTACACTGTAGCTTTGTGCATATGACACTAAAACCTTTGAATCTTAACGCACAATTAATTGCGACACAAAAAGGGAAGAAACTTAAATGCTAACTTCCTGCCCCCTGTATTGATCAGATGGACATAATAAACTCCCTCTCTTTAAGGCCCGCATGTGATGAAAGTCAACACAAAGTGAAATGAGGTCACAGCTCTGAGAAACCCTGCCAAGTGTGGTTTGTTCTGTAACAGTAAACATACAGCTTGTTCTGTAACAGTAAACACACAGTGAGCCGGGCAGCAGCTGTTTGGACTGAAATAGAGGAGGGGGAGGGACGGCAGCAGGGGGGGGGGGGGGGACTCTGAGGAAAATATTCCTAGTGGCCAAACGGCGGTACTACAGTTTCCGTATCGGTCCGTGACATCACTGTGTCCAGAAACACTTTTTCCCATTGACTAACATTGGGAAAGTGACGGTTGTAAATCAGTGGATAATTTTCTTTTTAACTCAATAAACTAAGATAAGATAAGACTTTATTTATCCCGAAGGAAATTGTTGTGCCATAGTTACAAAAATACCCAGCACGAACACTTTTATAGCCTTTATTAGAATCATTAGGTCCTTAAAGTTGTAAAATGCACTAAAAGCCGAATCCAGATTGAATTTCTCTCTCCATTCATTCTACTGAACAGCGGGAGATCGGGGGCTTAAGGGGAAACTACTGCGCTCAATTAGCTACATACGGGTACTTCTGCTCTGAGAGCAAGGCATGAAGGGTAATCTGTGACGTTTTGCTCTCGAAACTCTCAGGCCATTTTGTCCTCATGCGCCAATGAGCAGCTCTCGTGGGAAAGAACGAGTTCTTATTATACATCCATGGGCAGAGAGGACAAAGTACACACATCCTTTCCTCAAGTAGAAGTACAGATACTCGTGTTTAAAAATACTCTGGTGAAAGTAGAAGTACTGACTAAACTTCTTTACTCAAGTAAAAGTAAAGAGGCTTTGAAATGTACTTAGTAAAAAGTACCCATAACTAGCAGCTGCTTTAAAGAGTACCTGACCTCCCTTTATATTAATAGAACAATAATGTCATTGTTAGCTAATGAATGTTTCCATGCTGAACAACGGCAACATGACAACGTTTCCATTGGTCCCTCTTCTTTAGAGAAGACCAGGAAATGATGGATACACGGATCGTGTTCAAATCAATAGGCACGCAATGACTCTAAAGAATAATGATCACGCCACCAAACACACATTCAGACTAAAGGAACCAGCTGTTTGGGAAATGAGAGAAGTAGAAACTACAGGTATTTGAGTTCAACATGTAAGAAGTAGAAAGTACAGGTATTTGTGTTCAACATGTAAGAAGTAGAAAGTACAGGTATTTGAGTTCAACATGTAAGAAGTAGAAAGTACAGGTATTTGGGTTCAACATGTAAGAAGTAGAAAGTACAGGTATTTGGGTTCAACATGTAAGAAGTAGAAAGTACAGGTATTTGTGTTCAACATGTGAGAAGTAGAAAGTACAGGTATTTGAGTTCAACATGTAAGAAGTAGAAAGTACAGGTATTTGTGTTCAACATGTAAGAAGTAGAAAGTACAGGTATTTGAGTTCAACATGTAAGAAGTAGAAAGTACAGGTATTTGAGTTATGTTCAACATGTAAGAAGTAGAAAGTACAGGTATTTGAGTTCAACATGTAAGAAGTAGAAAGTACAGGTATTTGAGTTCAACATGTAAGAAGTAGAAAGTACAGGTATTTGAGTTCAACATGTAAGAAGTAGAAAGTACAGGTATTTGAGTTCAACATGTAAGAAGTAGAAAGTACAGGTATTTGAGTTCAACATGTAAGAAGTAGAAAGTAAAAAGTCGTTTAAGGGGGAGACTTACGCTGGTCCTGAAGTGCGAGGTGTAAAGCTCCGGGTGGTCCTCGTACTCCATGGGGTCGTAGAAGCCGTCGCTCTTCCTCATCAGGTGGTGATGACGACTCAGCACGGTGGCGTACACTCGGGACATTTCTGACCGGAAAACAAGGGGGAAAATCCCATCGAATAGAATCCTTTATTTTCATTATACAAGTTCAATGAGATGAGTAGAGCTACTCAACAACAGACGTACAACATTCAGGAGGAGACAACATACAAACAACAAGCATTCATACTTCAATATGCAGATAAAGTGTAAGTGCAGGAATATATCGGTTTGAGTAAATACATTGGCTTTTAGCTGAGGGAAAACATACTGTGGAAAACTTTGGGAATATTCATTTTTATATTTGTGGAAAAACTTCGGATTCACGATGGCGAAACTGTCTCCAGTAAACACTAAAGGGAACAGCAGAAGAAGACAGACAGGAAGTAAACACCAAAGGGAACAGTGGAAGAAGACAGACAGGAAGTAAACACTAAAGGGAACAGCAGAAGAAGACACACAGGAAGTAAACACCAAAGGGAACAGTGGAAGAAGACAGACAGGAAGTAAACACCAACGGGAACAGTGGAAGAAGACAGACAGGAAGTAAACACCAACGGGAACAGCGGAAGAAGACAGACATGAAGTAAACACCAACGGGAACAGTGGAAGAAGACAGACAGGAAGTAAACACCAAAGGGAACAGTGGAAGAAGACAGACAGGAAGTAAACACTAAAGGGAACAGCAGAAGAAGACAGGCAGGAAGTAAACACTAAAGGGAACAGCAGAAGAAGACAGACAGGAAGTAAACACTAAAGGGAACAATAGAAGAAGACAGACAGGAAGTAAACACTAAAGGGAACAATAGAAGAAGACATACAGGAAGTAAACACCAAAGGGAACAGCAGAAGAAGACAGACAGGAAGTAAACACCAAAGGGAACAGCAGAAGAAGACAGACAGGAAGTAACACTAAAGGGAACAGCAGAAGAAGACAGACAGGAAGTAAACACTAAAGGGAACAGCAGAAGAAGACAGACAGGGAGTAAACACTAAAGGGAACAGCAGAAGAAGACAGACAGGAAGTAAACACTAAAGGGAACAGCAGAAGAAGACAGACAGGAAGTAAACACTAAAGGGAACAGCGGATGAAGACAGACAGGAAGTAAACACTAAATTGAACAGCAGAAGAAGACAGACAGGAAGTAAACACTAAAGGGAACAGCAGAAGAAGACAGACAAGAAGTAAACACTGAAGGGAACAGCAGAAGAAGACAGACAGGAAGTAAACACCAAAGGGAACAGCGGAAGAAGACAGACAGGAAGTAAACACTAAAGGGAACAGCGGATGAAGACAGACAGGAAGTAAACACTAAATTGAACAGCAGAAGAAGACAGACAGGAAGTAAACACTAAAGGGAACAGCAGAAGAAGACAGGCAGGAAGTAAACACCAAAGGGAACAGCAGAAGAAGACAGACAGGAAGTAAACACTAAAGGGAACAGCAGAAGAAGACAGACAGGGAGTAATCACTAAAGGGAACAGCAGAAGAAGACAGACAGGAAGTAAACACTAAAGGGAACAGCAGAAGAAGACAGACAGGAAGTAAACACTAAAGGGAACAGCAGAAGAAGACGGAAAGGAGGTAAACACTGTCAGTTTAAGTTACGCTAAATCATCAAAGGAGACACTATTCAGTCCTGAGACTTCCTCTGCTTACGTTTTACCAGCCTTACGAGAAAGAGAAGCGCAGGAACGTCTTACCTCCAATTTCCGAGACGTCCTTCAACTCGTGAGGCTCAACGTATTCGACAGGAAGCTCGTTAAGGATGTCCTGGGCTCCCTAAAAGAAAGAGATGAGGATATCAAATCAAATATCTCACCGATACCGTTGGGACTGCCCAATTATCAAAGACTTTTGGAAAGCAAAGAACCGAGAACTCTGTTTTCTTGGTGATTCCAAGACTTAAAAACACCAAGAGAAAACTAATTGTTATTTCTCTTATTTACGCAAAAAATGAATATCTGTATTCTGGAAAAACTCTTGATTGCTCTTGATTTGAGAACCCTTGATTATTCAGTGGCTAAAAACGTCTCTCGTTGTCTGGCCTTAGAGAAATTAAGCTATGCTATAAAAGAAAATTGTGAGAAGTTGGGACCATGTCGAATTAATACTTAAACAAAATGCTAAATGTGATTGGGTAGTATTAAGCCTCTCGTAAACAAGTTTTGCAATTTATTGTTAAGACTTTTTGATAATTTCACATTAATTAAAACATTTTGTACATATCTTTGATCACAGATTTCTTTATGTTTTCCCTTTTTAAACATTTCATAGTATTTCTTATATTGTTGGGGGGGTTAAACATGTGTGTATAGTCTTTGACTGGAAACTAAAACGGCAAATAAATCCTATTCTTTTAACCTTGCTGTACCTTAGAGACGTTTCCGGTTCCGGTGAAACAAAACGTGACGGGCCCGATGGATTTGGGCATGAGCCCCATGGAGATCTCATACCCACAATCCCTCACTGACTGAATGGCCTGGCTGACGTTCCTGTAGTTATGAGCCATGCCGATGTGCTGTGGAAGGAGAACAGAGACGGGAGGTGATTTTAAAGGTCCCCTATTATACTGTTTCTCATCAATATATCACAGGTCTCAGATGTATACAGAACCTGTCTCTGATTGGCTGAAACACCAAACAGATCATTGCAGCATTACCCATAATCCCCTCTGTTTCAGCCCTGTTTCCAAAGTGCTGATTCTCTGTCTGTTACTTTAGATGAAAACAAGGAGCCCCTCCCCACGCCCCTCTGAGAGACATTTGGTTACAAAGAACTCAATGGAGCTCTAGAGGAGATTCAGGTGATAAGGGGGGGGGGGGGGTTACCTTGGTTGCTGATTGGCTAATGGTTACTCAAGCCAACACATCGTTATGACATCATCAAGTGTCCAAAATCTGATCAGCTCATTTTCAGACAGGTTTTTATAGAAATGGATCAAAAAGAGAGAGAATCTTTGTTTCTGGAGACATGGAGAAGAGGGGACACATGTTGATGTAGAAGAGACATGAAGAAGAGGGGACACATGTTGATGTAGAAGAGACATGAAGAAGAGGGGACACATGTTGATGTAGAAGAGACATGAAGAAGAGGGGACACATGTTGATGTAGAAGAGACATGAAGAAGAGGGGACATATGTTGATGTAGAAGAGACATGAAGAAGAGGGGACACATGTTGATGTAGAAGAGACATGAAGAAGAGGGGACACATGTTGATATAGAAGAGACATGGAGAAAGGATGTTGCACAGTAGGTGACCTTTAAGTCCCTGACGACTGTGTTCTTACCAGGAAGGGAGTGTGGTGCCCGAGAGCCAGGAAACGAAGCCCCAAACCGTGCAAAATGTTTATCATTCCTACAAGGAAACACAGAGTCATACTGATTAAATACTTCCCGCTTTGACCTTCATTTAGGAACATATTCCCTGGATGTATGGAAATATAAATTAACCATAATTCCATTTCTTGCAGCATGCCTATGTTTGATTCTTTAGTGGAGTGAACCACCCTGCATGACCTTGAAACTTTTCCTTGCATGCCTCCACGGTGACAGAAACACTCAACAAATACAAAACAGTCTCCGTTCACTTCAATGTATCAAGGTTTTTCACACCTTTGAGGCATGTGAGAACAACAAAGTGGCTTCCAGAGTAACACCGGGCGAGTTATTAATACATCAATTAGATCAGTTCTTTTATTATTTTTAAACTCCTATATTTCTCTTATTCCTGCATCTTTCTTGTACGATAAGCTTTGTCTACTGCACCATTTGTGTGTTTTTTTATTAAGCATATTGTGAGGTTTGTATGGCCAACACATAAGCTATTGTGCATGTGACAATAAAGCCTTTGAATTGCTTTCTGTTCCACAAATGGCCTCGTTAAGAGCGTCTTTTACATTACATGATACGTGTTAGTCGCTTTTATCCAAAGCTTACATACTCAATACTGTGGGCAGTCCCCACAGGAGCACTTTGGGGTGAAGTGTCTCAGGGACACAACGACATGCTGACTGCAGTGGGGTTTGAACCTGTGATCATCTGATCCCAACAGCAACGGACAACCCACTGCGCCACACTGTGACAGTTTACTTATTTAGGTTAGTTGGGTGCCAGTCAGGTCTCTCTCCTGACGTTTCAGATTTGGCTAGTCAGTCAGTTTTAGTAAGTCTGCACAAAGGTGTATACATCTCACTGTAAACACCGAACATTGAATGACATTATGAAATATAAGAAAGGACACAACTCAAAATCATAATCACAAATAGCAAGTGTATTTTTGAATACCCCCCCCCCCCAAACAATTCGTCTTCCCACAGTTCAATGTTAAATCCAAAACGTTCCACTCTGGGTTTCCTTCAAAATAAATAAAACCGTCAATTACCACGGGAGAATGTCAGTCAGTTTGAGCAATCCAGTCATTTTGAAAATCCATTCCTGGATTTTTAAGGTGGTCGCGAGATGAGTGGCTCCTTTCAGTTTTGTACACAATAATCCAGGAACGGGAAGCGACAGAAGGGTATGATGACGGATGACGGTGGATCAGACATTTCATTTCAAACCTTTATTGTAGATCAAGGATCTCTTTTACAAGGGAGACCTGCATCAATTTATTTCCACATGAAACATAAAAACAAACAATAGAGGACATCATATTTACATATTCACCAACACTTACAAACACCCATAGTGTCATAAAGCATTTCGTGCAGACGTGCCTTAAAAACATTCAGAGAAACAAAATTGCACAATTTCAATTTGGACTGTAGGCTGTTCCAAGCAAGTGGAGCTGCACATAAAAGCTGTCTCACCTCAGACAGTCCTCACTCTTCATCTAATAAGACTACATCCTGTGATCTCAGACAATAGCTGCAACTTTCTGCTTCACCAGAGAGCAGATGTGATACGGGAGTTTGCCCAACATAGCTTTATAAATAAAAGAGTACCAGTGACTGAGCCTCCGTACAGAGAGTGATGGTAAACCTGCCTTGGCATACAGTGTACAGTGATGTGTAAGCGTTTTACAATTTGTGACAAATCTCAGAGCGCTGTGATACGCAGCATCCAATTTGCTCAGGCAATTGGCAGGTGCATTCATATACAACCAATCACCATAGTCCAGCACAGGTCAAAGGTCACAGTGACTAGCCTTTTCCTGGCCTCGAGCGAGAAACAGGACTTGTTCCTGTAGAAGAACCCTAGACAAACGGTACGGACTTTAAACGACCTAACTGCTGGTTGCTAACAGATGAGCGTGTTGCTCAGCCGATCCCTCTTGCTGCACACACACACACTTTTCCTTCCGGCTCCGTCTAACTAAATAGGGGGAAAAGGAAATGGAGGCGCCAACCAACAGCGAATCACTGGCTCGGTGGGCGTTACCGTGAGGGACTACCGGTCACATAAACACCGGTTGTTACAACACGCCTCAACCCACTGTGTGTGATAATGAGGCCTGCTATAATCACAACTAGGAGAGATCACCTCTCAATAAGATCCAGTTGCTTTTTCACCACACTGTGTTCAGCTGTATTTACAATGTTTCCCAACTCAAAGTGAACATCAAGATACAAGAATGTGTGGCTGGAAATGAGCTTTTAGAAAAATGTTCTACTTGAATTTGTTTTTAACTTTTATTCTTATCAGGTCAAAGCTGAGCAAGTCGATTCATGTCTGAATAATTCAAGTGGATTCCAGTAGACACGTCTTCAACATACTCAGCTACTGTACAGGTTAGTTTCAACAACAGCTGCTTCTGCCAAAACTCTTTCACAACAATAAATCAATAAAGGAAATTAAATATATTCATACCTGCCACGCCGGCCCACTGACCGAACGCTACGATCCGGAAACCGTTCGCATCGACCATCTTCTCGTAGTCGATCAGACGAACCTCCTGAGAAGACAACGTTTTGAGTTTTTGTAGAAGGAGAGACAGAGATAAACAACAATATCGGCATTTTCGGTATCAGTAACATCATTGTTAGAGCCAGTATTTCGTTTTATAAGAAAGGCCATCTAATCTGTAGTTAACCAGAGTATAGAAGACTACAATTCCCACGGTGCCTGCTCTAAAGTGACAGTGATGGGCAACCTGCTAGAAAGACGTCGTCGAGACACAGTTTTTAACCGTCCAAACCCTTTAAGTTATTAAGTTGTATAAACATTATCAAGAAAGAAATAACACCTAAGTTCACTCTTCAACTGCAAGTAATATAAAGGACGAAAACGAGTTAAAAATGTCAGTTTAAGGCTTGATAGAAAAAACAAGGAAGGAAGCCACGACAAGTATTCTAAAGACAGAAGCAGGTGGCTTTTTCCCACATTCAAAGCTTTGTTGAGATGTTCAAATAAAGCTCAGGGGTGTTTCTAGAAAGCTATCGTATGAGTAGTGTGATCCTGATCTCGTTTATAAGATGTTTAAATTATCTCGAGAACGCGTGGTCCGTAAACAAGATGTCTCCACGGACGTAAACAACAACGTGACGTCGGAGCTCGTAAAAACAAAGCGGTCTCTGCCGTCTGACGCTCTCATATTTCTGGAGTAACCGTTTTGGACGAACAGAAATATTGTTTTCTGGCATCACTTTTTACGGGGAAAATCTGCATTTTGGTATGAGGGCGCACGCAGAGAGTAAGAGGGCGCAAAACCCTGGTCATCGTCATATTTTCATCACGTTAAAAGAAGACCTCAAACCCAATCCTCCGTTTAATTCAAGTGACTCAAATGAATGCCTCCAAACTGGCGGTTTCATTGACTTGTAGAGACGTCTTGATGGAGGGCAAAGTGAGCGCAGAAACGTAATTAAGTTTATTTTAATACGACTTTAGTTATGTATTCCATTAGTGTTAAGGCCGCTACACACCAACCTGAGACCAAAGAACGCGTACCGAAGGCGTCCCGACTTTTACGTCCGCTACGTCGCCCGCCTACGAACTAGGGATGGGAACGATTAATCGAATATTCGAAATGATTCAGGTGTTCGAATACGAGTTATGATATTTTTTTTGGGAGGGATGCCTAAGTTGATTACATATCATCAAATAGAATAATTCAATGTATACGACAGTGCCATAGCTAAGTGTGTTAGGTCTAAAGGTGTGTGTTGCTCTGCTCACCGGTCCCTCACAGCGGGCAGAGCTGCAGGTGCTGATCTCTCTCTCTCGCGTCCGGTTATACTTCACTCGCGTTTATGTCCAAATCCATCAGATCTAGCTGGTTCTAGCTAATGATATGGCTGCTGCCCCTCCCTACACGCAGATCACGCAGACTCAAACCTCATCTTAGGCCCAAATGCGGCGCAAATGCGCTCCGCAGCCGTTGCGAGGTTCCGGCGCTAACAGTACATGAGCGTGCTCCCCCGCCCCCTGTCAACACTCGCTGCTTGGCAACCGTGTGTGGCGGCAAAGTACATGGACATTTTGACAGAAGAGATTTAGTTTTGCCGGTATTCAACATAGTCCGGTAATTATTTACACTCTAAGAAGAGTCCTACACAACAGACATGGCGTCAAAAAGGAGTAATGTGTGGAAATATTTTGACCAGGTTAGTGAGTGCGGTGTAGAGGTCAAACGATGCCAAATTAAACCTATATATACACATGCTATACCTTGCTATACCCGCAACCTCCGTTCCAGCTGAGAGGGTCTTCTCTACAGCTGGCCTGATTATGAATCCCGCACATGAAAGCTGTCGGCCTATAGCTGTCAAACTGTGATCACCAGTTCAATACATTTGACAAATTCGACTTGGTTTCTACACTTATTTGAACATGTATTTATTTATTTCCAAAAGTTATTGAAAAAAAAAAGTTAGAATTCTTTTTTTGTTTATAGGATATGTACATTTCGGTTAACCGTTTTTTAGGGGGTCGAATAGTCGAATATACATTTGCTTTCAAATTCCCATCCCTACTACGAACACACCGCGAAGACTTCAGTCGACGAGTGGCAATAACTGTCCTTACCAGCAGGCAGCGGTAGTGTGTATTCGTCATTCGAAAGAGGCAACAACCAATCAGTGATTTCTTTGGCCGACTTTCTTGCCGCGGGAGGTGTGAAAATGTGCCGTAAAGCAACGACGGTGCGGGACACACCAACCTGAGTAGGGCGCCACGAATGCCCGACTGCCTCTGATGGCCTCTGACTCCCAAAATCGGGTAGGTGTGTCAGGGCCTTTAGAGCCACTTTAAAACTGTTTTTGACTACAGGGAAAAGGGTTGTTGTTAAAAAGGATAAACGCCAACATTGGATTAAAGCAAGGTCATTTCTTTAGATAAAAGCCTGTATTGAATTTCAGAAAAGAAGTATTTTTCAATAAATGTTGACTGTTGAACTGCAAAACGCTCTGGAGTCATTAAAGATATGGATCACACAAGTTTAAAACAACGAAGGTACCACCAGGATGTAATTCCACTAATAATAATAATAATAATAATAATAATAATAATAATAATAATATAACACTTAACACAATTAATTCGTTGTGAATGCAGCTTCGAGCATTTTCACCATTTGATTGAGCCCTTATAAAGACTCAACATGTAATAAATACATTAGTCTGTTATTTGGAGCAGCGGCTCGTCTGGTCTTCAACCTTCCTAAATGTCCCCACACCACTCCGCTCCTCCGCTCCCTCCACTGGCTCCCGGTAACTGCTAGAATCCACTTCAAGACACTAGTACTTGCATACCATGCTGCGAATGGATCTGGCCCTTCCTACATCCAGGACATGGTTAAACCGTACACCCCAGCACGTGCACTCTGCTCTGCGTCAGCCAAACGACTCGTTGCACCCTCGCTGCGAGGGGGACCCAAGTTCCCATCAGCAAAAACACGTGGGTTTGCTATCCTGGCTCCAAGATGGTGGAATGAGCTCCCCATTGACATCAGGACGGCAGAAAGCTTACACACCTTCCAGACTGAAAACTCATCTCTTTCGACTCCACTTCCAGCGATAGAATTACTAACAAGGCACTTATATACTAACAAAGGACTGGCTCCTCTAAAGCCAGCTGAGTAGCACTTGAAATGTTTGGATCTATGAAACCTGATGTACTTTATGATTCTGTTTTCTTCAAGGTTGTGTCTTCCTGGTCGAACGTACTTATTGTAAATCGCTTTGGATAAAAGCGTCAGCTAAATGTAATGTAATGTTATTTGGCTCACGTTAAATCTATACCTATGGCTTTGCATTGAGCTCATTATCAACATACTCAGCTGTGATTGGTCCACTGCTGTGTATTTGTGTTCTCCACCTCAATAGGAAAGGGTCCATTGTGCACAACATTTGCATTTTCTCCAATCTCTCCTGTTGACACTTTAAATCTCTGTTATTCTTCACTCTTGTTGCTTCATGTATTCCTGCATCAACATTTCGATACCCTTAAATACCCTGCTTTCCACAGTATGCTAATTGTTTTGACATTTAAATGAGGAAACACAACCCAGGTTTCCGTAATAATGGTTTGGAGTTACGCAAAACATGATTTTCCCAGAGGAACTCAATCAGACAGAAACTAGCTGCTAGAAGTGAACATAAGTTTGTTTCGACCATTCTGGATACTTCTGTCTATGCTATATATTTTCTGATTTAGACAATTAACAACATGCAAGGTAATTTAACTCAAAAAAGATTTTAAAAACTTGACTTTAAATGTACCATATATAATGTACATGTCAAAGTTCTTCCCAAAGGTCAGTGAATACCATGATCATAACACCAGAGGGAGCTCCACAAATCATGTGAAACCCAGATTTGGCACAAAAAAGGGGGAATACACGTTTCTCAATGATGCCACATCAAGGTGGAACGCTCTTCCCACAACTGTAAAGGAAAGTAAAACTGTACTTACCTTCAAAGCCTCTCTTAAAGAGCAGCTTCGGGGGAGAGCATTGCAGAACTGGCCCCGGTAATGGTACAAATCTCAACCTGTCGTACAATGGACAGCTTCCCCCCCCCATCTATGTATATACTCGCATTTTAGACTCTGTTACTAACTGTATATCTGTAGACTTGGTTGGTCTTAAATGTCCGGTTAGGATGTATTAGAACGAAATCTAAAATGAAAATTGTAAATAAGAAATCTGTATGTAAAAAACCAGCTGTATGTAAATTGTAAATAAGCCATCTGTATGTCAAATATGTCTTACATGTCTTAAATGATATGATGAATTGGAAATGGGGGACCCTGATGTAAAGAAGATGAAAGTCTTTCTCTGGTCTGCATCCCCTTAACAATTGTATGTTTTGAGCTGTACTGTACTGTACCCAATATACAAGCTGTTAATACACTTTTCAATCAATCAATGTCCGACAATAAGCAATTGTCGGACATGTAGTGCAAACTGAAAGCATATTACAATAAAAAAACCTGTTGTCCCACAATTTGACCGATAGCTGAAATGGGGCAGTATCCATAAAGTATTTAGGATACAGAATATATAAAAGCAGTAACATAGGACTAGAAAAAGTGACAAAGTTTAGAGAAGTAGCAAAACCTCCCCAAAAGATAGACTGTAAAGTAAAAATTAACAACTAATCCCCCAAAACCTAATATTTACTTGTTTCTTCTACATTTTGTATTTACCATAGCCTTTCAAATGTGTCTTTAAAAGTCAGTTAATTATATAATTACTGCAGTCATAGAACCTTTTCTGGATGTTTGGAGACCCTCCTATGGATGTTTGGAGACCCTCCTATGGATGTTTGGAGACCCTTCTATGGATGTTTGGAGACCCTCCTATGGATGTTTGGAGACCCTTCTATGGATGTTTGGAGACCCTCCTATGGATGTTTGGAGACCCTTCTATGGATGTTTGGAGACCCTCACCTTGCTCAGCAGGTCCTCCAGCAGCCCCATGTTGGCCTCCTGAGCCTTGATGGTGTGGGAGAAGAAAGCGTACGTCTTCCGGGGGATAATTTTCTCCTCGGGGGGTCGTTTCACCCCGATGATCAGAGACGCCTCGGAAAGATCCTCCTGCACCACGGCACCCGCCCTCAAGTAGTACTGGAAACAAAGAAAGGGTCAATGCAAGCTCCAAGAAGCACTCAAACCTATATACAGTTGCATTTAAGACAATTAAATAAACTAAAAGTGATCATTTGATCCACAGGGGGAAATGTTAGAGCATAAATCACTATTTAAATGAAATTAACACAAATTATAATGATATATAAAAGGAGAATGGAGGCCGACAGATCACCTATTTTCTCAAAGCGTATATTTGGAATGATGTAGTTGTTGGAAATAACTTGGAATAAACCCTTAATAACTTCCCTGTGGTGTCCCTTGTGATGTAACATGTAGGATTTCTAATCATTAGCTTAATGCAAACACACAGGAGCATTTGATTCATTTAAAACATTTTGAAAAGCATGTCTCTTTTAGAATCAGGTGGGTCTTCTTCAGTACAACAGTTTCATACTGATATACACCTGAACATCAGCAGGAGAGGACTCTTTAAAGTAGAGACACTACATACTGATATACACCTGAACATCAGCAGGAGAGGACTCTTTAAAGTAGAGACACTACATACTGATATACACCTGGACATCAGCAGGAGAGGACTCTTTAAAGTAGAGACACTACATACTGATATACACCTGAACATCAGCAGGAGAGGACTCTTTAAAGTAGAGACACTACATACTGATATACACCTGAACATCAGCAGGAGAGGACTCTTTAAAGTAGAGACACTACATACTGATATACACCTGAACATCAGCAGGAGAGGACTCTTTAAAGTAGAGACACTACATACTGATATACACCTGAACATCAGCAGGAGAGGACTCTTTAAAGTAGAGACACTACATACTGATACACACCTGAACATCAGCAGGAGAGGACTCTTTAAAGTAGAGACACTACATACTGATATACACCTGAACATCAGCAGGAGAGGACTCTTTAAAGTAGAGACACTACATACTGATATACACCTGGACATCAGCAGGAGAGGACTCTTTAAAGTAGAGACACTACATACTGATATACACCTGAACATCAGCAGGAGAGGACTCTTTAAAGTAGAGACACTACATACTGATATACACCTGAACATCAGCAGGAGAGGACTCTTTAAAGTAGAGACACTACATACTGATATACACCTGAACATCAGCAGGAGAGGACTCTTAAAGTAGAGACACTACATACTGATATACACACCTGAACATCAGCAGGAGAGGACTCTTTAAAGTAGAGACACTACATACTGATATACACACCTGAACATCAGCAGGAGAGGACTCTTTAAAGTAGAGACACTACATACTGATATACACCTGAACATCAGCAGGAGAGGACTCTTTAAAGTAGAGACACTACATACTGATATACACCTGAACATCAGCAGGAGAGGACTCTTTAAAGTAGAGACACTACATACTGATATACACCTGAACATCAGCAGGAGAGGACTCTTTAAAGTAGAGACACTTCATACTGATATACACCTGAACATCAGCAGGAGAGGACTCTTTAAAGTAGAGACACTACATACTGATATACACCTGAACATCAGCAGGAGAGGACTCTTTAAAGTAGAGACACTACATACTGATATACACCTGAACATCAGCAGGAGAGGACTCTTTAAAGTAAAGTGAATATACTAAACCAGGTGTAATTTTAAAGGACGTTGCCTCCGTCTTTCTGCTCACCTTCTCGTGTATTGCTCTCCGATTGGACGGCTGCAGCAGCACTTTGACTCCGGCGTTGGTCAGCTCTTTGACGTGTTTCGGTGCGAGCGGCGCCCTCCTCTCCCAGGGGTTGATGTCCTCGCGGCGGATAGCCATGACGGCTCGATGGTGGTCATATCTTCGCTGAACTGAGAGGCAGCGGCGCGACCGCTGACCTCCGTGACTGAGGAGTCTGAACATGGCTTCAGAATTGGGGCGACAATTAGTCCATCAGAAAAATATGTGACTTCTAGCCCCTCAAATAAAGAGATTTCCTGCTTTTCTATGCATTACATTAGATAACATAAGATTAACTTAAGTGATCCCTGTCTGGGAAATCATTTTATCACAGCAGCAAGTAAACAAGGCATTACTGCTTTAAAATAAATACAAACAGTAAATATTTTCATATAAAAAGTGAGGGATATATATCTATAGAGTATCCTTATCAAATAAACTCTATACATACACAGAATAAGTTAGTATTCATAGTAAAAGACCAACCTAAACTACTATGAACATGTATTATAGGATACTTTTTGAGTGGATATAAAGACACATTTTCATGGACCTTCAAAACTGAAACACAAACCATTCATTTTAAAAACAGAAATAAACAGGTTAAACACATATTGATTAGTTGCAGCACTTCGACACACACTGACTTGCATGAACAATCACACAAAGCCAATAGAGATAATATCATAAAACAACAGCTCGGAGAGGTTTCTTTGCACCGTGCACGTCTGACAAAACAGAGTGGGACTAAAACCTGACAGTCAGGATGAAATGTGACTCAAGAGGTCAGAGGTCGGGTAAAGTGTGCTGCTGGGAGAGAGCTGCTGCAGGACAGGTGGTGTTCAAGGACCAGAAGAAACAACCATACAACACACTAGTTCAACTGCTGAGGACACAAAACACACCATGAAGGGTTTGAAGACATGAGCAGCGCATGCACAACAATAAATCTCCAGGTGTTTAGAAGCCAAAGAGAAACACTCCTCACTTTAAAATACAACACACTTCAGTTTGTCATATGTTCATTGTACCAAGTGTTTTGGTAGATACTGTATATTTAAATTTGATATAAAGACGTATCTTTATGTCTTTTTAATGCTAAAGGTTTGACCTTCTCTTCACAACCAAGCGGCAAACTCTGGGGAACAGCCGGTGTTCCGGATTAACTGGTTTCCCGATCAACTCGTTTCCGTGGGGTTCGTGGCTTTCGACTGAAATACACATTTTGATCGCTTTCTTCTGTCGTTTACATACATCTGTTGGTATATTTGGCTTCTTAGGAACACGTTGATGCACATCCAGTACCAGCGTGTGAGGTTGTGATTACGATGGCGATATCCGGACGCGAACAGCGAGGACTACAACAAGACAAACGAGTTGCTCGAATAAATCATTTAAACCAGCTATTGTTTCCAGACTTATTACGGAATATCGTTGGTAATGTCCAAGTCCATCTGTGTATACCTTCAGAATCACGATAACGGCGTGGTGTTGTTGCAGGAAGTCCCGACGGAGAATACTTTTGCTGTAGTACATCTCTATACATCGATACAACATTACGTGTTGATAGAAATCAACACATAATGAAATAAGACCCCACGGTTTGATGATTGATAGGTGTGTGGGCTGTCTTTCATTTTGACACACAGAACAATGGGGGCTATCCACCCTTATCCACAATGTAAAGTCATTCACAGCCTCTTCCCTCTTCTCTCTGTGAGGAGCAGCAGGTTCAGCTTTCAGAACAAAGTAACAACAAACTAAAATGACATTCATTTTTTTAAATATGTCGTGTAGTAATAGATGTATTTCTTTTTCTTCTCCAGAGAGTACCAGAATGTGTATTTTATGTTAGTATTTCAAAAAATCTCCTCGTGAAGAATCCCCCCAGACCCCCTGCAGGGGTTGGGTTTTCAGCAGGTCAACTCTTTCACCTGTGGGGAAGTTGCAGGATTGGCTCCAGGTCGGCCCTTTTATTTACTACAAGACAAAAGAGCCTTTTTATTTCATACAGTTAATTTGTATTGAGACAGGGAAATAATCTAAACCTCACGCGTGGCGTTTCACTGTCAAGGGGAGCGTGTATGTAATTACAATGCAAATACTGACTTGAGCCCCACCACTGTATGGGTTAGCCCTACCAGAGATTACCCAACACAAATACTCTGGAGCCGTTTTAAACTATGTTGAAAGATTAGTTTAATATCATTTTTTTATTTTGCTATGAAATTCTGAATGAAAGGCTGCGCGCGAGACTGTTTTTTTCGCTGGGTTGAGTCGTGTGGGGTCTTGAGTGAGATGCGGCACAGCAGCCTGTCAGTTTACTCTTGCTAGGTTAGTTTAGCTATTATCATTTGTATTTATCTGCAACAATGGATATCAGGAAGTGGTTCATGAAAGGAATATGGCAACTCAGCGCCAGATGCAGGCACATTAGAAGACATCGGTTACGTTACCAACGAGCTAGCGCTCGAATAAATCATTTAAACCAGCTATTGTTTCCAGACTTATTACGGAATATCGTTGGTAATGTCCAAGTCCATCTGTGTATACCTTCAGACAGCCTCCAAGTGACGCACACGGTGTTTACTCGCAGTTTGAAAGCAGCGTGGAGAAGTCTTCAGCTGTGTTAAATCCTCGCAGGGAACTGGGACCCGCCCAGGTTAAAATGTGTTACGATTTCTGTGGCTATCTACCAGCGATCATGTTTAATATGAAAGACTACCCACTAGGGGTGTAACGGTTCACAGAAGCCACGGTTTCGGTACAAAAAGGAAAAGCAAAGAAAAGTCACAAATGCATAATTTTTTTTGCTGTTATTTATTTTTAACAGTAGTGCAAGTTTTGGTATGAAAATAAGGAACTCTAACATTTGGAATCATTAACTGCATTACACAGTTAAGAACAAACCACAAACAGTAACACACACACACACTCAGATGGCCATATTATTTATAATGGCTGATGTCAAACAAAAAGGTTAAATAAGCTACAACTAAAAAGAATGTCTTGAACATATTAAAATAAATAATAAGAAAGTGCTTGAATCACAATCAATAAAAGGCAATACAGAACTGTGTAACATCTCCTGATGTCAAAATATAAAATAAATACAATAATATAAAACAAAATAAAATCTGTACCTTTAGGAGCAATGTCTAACATGTGTAATTAGCTTGTGAGTGTGTGAGGCCATTATGCCTAAATAAAGGAGCTCAAGCTTTACTCTAGTTTCAAGTTGTTCTTCAGAAAGATGAGTTTGTCTCCGTTGTCAGCAGTGAGGGCAGATCTGTTGGCGGTAACTATGGTAACTATGTCACCTGCCGTGGAGGAAACGCTCTCGCTGGGACTGAGACTGACTCGGAGGTGATTGAGCATGTTGACGTGTTACCACTAGCATACCGCACCGCTGCCGAACAACGCCGACACACCGTCCGAACCACAACTCGCACCCCATCATTGTTGTAGTCCACAGGGAACCCGAAATGTTCCCCCACAGCTGATTTAAAAGAAGCAGGTGGGTCTTCTAGCTCCTGTGTGTTGTGTGAACTCGCCATAGCTACTAACTTTTCTTCTTCATGTATTGTGTTCGTTGTGTTTTGTTCTTGTTCTTCATTTGTTATTTACGGGCGGCTGGCTTTTAGCCGCAATAGCGCCCCCTGGATTATATATAGTGTAATGCTGCCCTGAGGGACAGACTTTTTTCCCACTCGTAAAAAAGGCATATTCGCCGTGTGATTTCATGTGCCGAACCGTCACGTCTGAACCGTGACGGTACGGGACGAATACGGATACCGTTACACCCCTAGTACCCACACATGATGTATCCCTTATCAAAACGGTATTGTGCAGCACTCGCGTCCGGATATCGCCATCGTAATCACAACCTCACACGCTGGTACTGGAAGTGCATCAACGTGTTCCTAAGAAGCCAAATATACCAACAGATGTGAACGACAGAAGAAAGCGATCGAAATGTGTATTTCAGTCGAAAGCCACGAACCCCACGGAAACGAGTTGATCGGGAACACCGGGACGCCAATACGGAAGTGCCACACACTGCAGTTCATACATGGGCCACTAGGGACTGGCTGCAGAAAGGAGCCCATAGACCCCCATGTTAAAATGCCCAACTTTACAGCAGAAATAAACATGTTTCTACCCCTGGATGCAATAAATATTATTATGGATATAGTTAGATTCCACCTTCATGATTATGAATCTGTGAGTTAATCGTTTTCTAACACGACCCTTTTATTTATATTAGGTCTTAAAGTGTTTGCATAAATTAGGGCGTGGTCACTTTGATTGACAGGTACATGCCTCACTGTCAGCTAACAGCAACTTGTCCACTCTGCTAGGCTACAACCATAGAGGCTACAACGTTAGCTAGTCATAGTACTGTACTTGACCCTTTAGCTTTAGCCGTGTTCGTGGTGATTGTGCCTTTTAGGGAATATTGTTACAAATACCAGACAATTAAAATGTCGTGCCGTGCGCTTGAATGTACCAACAGAACTTCCAAGAAGTCTAAAATGATAATATTATACATGTTAACCCCGTTCGCAGGTGTTTGTGTGCTTGGTAGCTTAGCTTGCTACTTATTAGCCAGCTAAGGACGTAACCCTTTATACATATACATTTTAGTTTATGATTCAGCCTTGGGTAAGACTTTTATAGTCTATGGCTATGACGCCCATAATGCTAAACGGGAGGAAATGTGAAAAGGGGACCCAATTATCCCAGTGGTGGCCGCCGGAGCTAACGGAGCCGCAGTGGGCTAGCTCCAGCCGGCGTCCCGGAGCTAGCCCACTGCGGCTCCGTTAGGTCCGGGCGGTGGAGTCCGTCTTTCCTCAACGTGTGAATGGCAAGCATTAAGAATATCAAAATATAGATAATTCTCTTGCAGATTGTCTCATTTGATTATGTAACGTTTATATAGGGGAACTACACTGTTAGCAGTAACTTGGTATGCATGTATTTCATGTTAGCTTAGCTTCTTAGCCTGAGCTAGCTCTGTTTACTTCCAGTTCGGAGGCAGCAGGTCCCGCCTCGGCTCCGCCTCTTTGCCCTTATTTGGAGCAGGCGGGATTAGACTCTGTATGGAGCTCATGTCCTGCCATAACTCCACAAACAAACTAAACAGGTTTCACTAATGCCTCACTAACAAACACAATGTGGTTTGCAAATACAAAACACCGTCTACAAACTAATGCATTTAGTTTTGCAAAGAAAAAACGTATCTATCAAACAAACACATAACATTGTTCTAATAAATCACATTTCAGAGACACATTCAGCTTAGGTTTTACAAGTTCACACTTTTTCTTTACAACTACAAAACTTTTTCTTCTCACGGCGGAATATTACTGCCAAAAGCGATCTGGGTCAGAGTTATAGTGATAATAAACAAGGTGAACTGAGCGATCACAACGGAAACAGCCAAGACACACATTGAGACAGAACACTGATGTTATTAGGCTGTAAATATAATAAGCTTTTGTCTAAAATAGACAACATTGTAAGGAGATTTAAACTGTACAGCGAATCTGCACCCGGTCAATCAGCTGCTCTTCATTTTCTTTCCTGCTATATTCAATGACTGATACAAATATTTTTTTACCATAAGTTCTGAATAAAACTGATACTGTTGAACTCGGTACTAGTTGCCTGCTACCAGAAATAAAATGAAGTACTTTACTGTGTACTTTGTGAGTAATCCTCTGTCAGAGTCCCCTCCTGAGAACCTAATCAAGCCACTTCTGCTGAGTTTGACGAGGGAACATTCTTTAGTTCATCGTGAGATTGACACTGTTGGACTCAGTACTAGTCCCACAAGTACTATGAAGGACTTTTTGAGTAATCCTCTGTCAATGTCCCCTCCTGAGTACAATAATGCATGTTTCTCTGCTATTTTGAATAAGCGTTAAAACACCTATCTTATGAGACTGATATTGTTGGACAGAGTACTTTAAGAGGATGGTAGACATGATATCAGCAATACTTCCAGTCAGTACTCCAGCAGCAGCTTTTACCCCTTGGAACGTCTTTAGAGTCTGGCCTGGATAGCTGGTCTCACATATCCTGTGTCTTGGCTGTGTTCGTTGTGATCGCTCACCTTGTTCAAACACTGACCCTGATCGCTGGGTCGCTAGAAACACCGCTGTCATCAGGCTGGCAAGGGCTGTTCCATGCTCTGCTCAACCTCCCGGCGTGAGGCTCCCGCCTTCCCCAATGGACTCAGTAGCGCCCCCTGCTGCCGTGGAGCATGTGCCAGCCACGGCAGAATATTACTGCCAAAAGTCACGTGACTTTTGGCAGTAATATTCTGCCGTGAGAAGAAAAAGTGTTGTACTTGTAAAAAAAATGTGTGAACTTGTAAAACCTAAGCTGAATTAGTCTCTGAAACATGATTTATTATGTGTTTATTTGATAGATAAGTTTTTTCTTTGCAAAACTAAATGCATTAGTTTGTAGATGGTGTTTTGTATTTGCAAACCACATTGTGTTTGTTAGTGAATCACGAGGCATTAGTGAAACCTGTTTAGTTTGTTTGTGGAGTTATGGCAGGAAGTTAGCTCCATAACTCAGTCGAGCCCTCAGTGGCCGACTCCGCCCACTGAGGGCTTCACGGCAACTCTGCAGAATCCTATGGGTGACGTCACAGACCCTACGTCCATTTATACAGTCTATGGTTACAACTTATATTCGTATGTTGATTATGTTAGCACCATCATAGCATCAAAGCTAATTCCTTGTAAACGTAGCTGTCAATAAACTTGATTCTGATTCCAGTTAATAACATCTCATTGTGAATGTGTGTAAAAGGTGCTCAGTGTAATACAGAGTGCTATTTTGTTATTGATATGACTCTGATAACTGTATGTTAAATATAAGAGTTCAGTTAGCATTTGGTTAGCATAGCTTAGCACATATAGCTTCCCTGTGTAAATGTTTTAACACTGGTTTGGTTATAGATTAAACAAATGTTAATTGGTGGTTCAGGGTTACAAAGAGTGGGAATGTTAGCGAAGTAGTTTAAATCAATTTAAAAACAGTACACATTTCAAACTGAATGAATTTGGCTAATTATTTTTGCTCTATTTTATTCCCATGCCCACCTTGACTAATCCCAGCATATTGAGGTACTTTCAATGTTTACCTTTAGTGGTTTCTACTCCTCTACAGTTCAGAGGTAAATGGTGTACTTTTCCTCCACTACATGTACTTAATACCTTTAGTTACTTTACAGATGTGGATGAATTATGTGAAATATAATCAAGTGTTAAATCAGACAAACAAGATCTGAGTACTTCTACTTTTACTGAAGTACAAGATCTGAGTACTTCTACTTTTACTGAAGTACAAGATCTGAGTACTTCTACTTTTACTGAAGTACAAGATGTCAGTACTTCTACTTTTACTAAAGTTTAAGATCGGAATACTTCTACTTTTACTCAAGTAACAGATCCAAGTACTTCTACTTTTACTCAAGGATAACATCTGAGTACTTCTACTTTTACTCAAGTAACAGATCCGAGTACTTCTACTTTTACTCAAGTACAAGATCGGAGTACTTCTGCTTTTACTGAAGTACAAGATCTGAGTACTTCTACTTTTACTTAAGGACAAGATCTGAGTACTTCTACTTTTACTCAAGTACAAGATCTTAGTACTTCTACTTTTACTCAAGTACAAGATCTGAGTACTTCTGCTTTTACTTAAGTACAAGATCTGAGTACTTCTACTTTTACTGAAGTACAAGATCTGAGTACTTCTATGTTTACTTAAGGACAACATGTCAGTACTTCTACTTTTACTAAAGTTTAAGATCGGAATACTTCTACATTTACTCAAGTAACAGATCCGAGTACTTCTACTTTTACTCAAGGATAACATCTGAGTACTTCTACTTTTACTCAAGTAACAGATCCGAGTACTTCTACTTTTACTCAAGGACAAGATGTCAGTACTTCTACTTTTACTAAAGTTTAAGATTGGATTACTTATACTTTTACTCAAGTAACAGACCTGAGTACTTCTACTTTGACTTAAGTAACAGATCGTTGTACTTCTTCCCCCTCTGCACAGACCTCATGTTGGGAACCAGTGGAAACCCACTATGTTTGCTAAACACTTTAAAACAATACTATAATCCTGAGCCTTGTCCAGTATTGACAGCCACTGTGATCATATCAGTGCGACACGGCGATATTTAAACGTTATATAAACAATGAACTCACAGTAAAGTCAAAGTCAGCACTTACTCCCTCAGAAAGGAGATTTAAATGGCAACACAGTGAATGGAGTTTGAGGCAGCTTTAACCTCCAGCTGCAGACTCTTAGGTCAGATCCTGGATCAGATTCAACACTTCAACAAGCCCTCGTGTTTACACAATAAATAAAGTACCGATACTTGGATCGATAAGCGGCTGCATGTAGAGAAGCGTCCGGGTCAAACTCACCTTTTGTGGCCGGGCTTCAGTTCACCACGCCGGCTCCTGCAGAGGGAAAGTGAGGAAGGGGCTCCGGAGAGTCACGCAGAGGTGATCCTTCCGCACGGTAAACTAATCCGTTTCCGGGCAGACTTTCAAAATAAAGCCAAACAGCAACGTTTATGTTTGGAAAGAGAGTATTTAAACAACTTTACATCTAATTACAGATTATGATAAGACATTGTACGAGAAGAAAAGCTTTCAGTAAGAAGTTTTAAAGGTGGTTGATTCAGGTTTAAATCAAAGCTTATTTATATTTCCCAATATCACAAAGTGGTTTGTCTCACTGGGTTTTACAGATTAACAAACATGTCGTGGCCCATTCTTGTAGGATATCTAAAAACTGTGCCACAACAGGGATCCGCTTCTTGACTCACACGTTAAAAACCATCCAAATAAAGCTCTGTAGGCGCTGATTTATTTACTTCCATATATTTAAACAAACAAAATGATCAGTGTAACGTGAGGTCAAAGACTGTTCCGATTCCCCGTTCATTGCTGGAGACAATTTCCTCCCCACGCTCAGTCCCACCCCTTCCTTATATCACAGGTGTGGCTCGCAGTAAATCAAAGTTTTCTCTGAATATTTAATTCGGTACTAATACATAAATGGAAAGATTAAGATCTAAATTAATAAGAAAAGAATACACTCATTGTCAACACAGAAAATGGCTCTAACATTCCAGCCCCTAATTGCATAGAATATAGCAATTACAACAAATAATAAATAGAGCCAATATTCAAAACAAATGTTCATTTTCTTCTTGTCAGAGTTCATAGATGAGATTCATCTTGAGTTCATAAAGTAGTAGTAGTAGTAGTCCACTTAATCTCCAGCTTCCAGGAGCAAATAGAGTTTGTTGACCGGCCTCTGTAAAACACTTCGGACAAGCCCTTTACTTCCTGGCAGGGTCTTCAGAGTCCGTCCTAGCACCCAGGAGTTTCTGGGAGCCGAATCGTCCACAATAACAACGAGATCTCCAGGAAGAAAGTTCCTTCTGATCGTATTCCATTTATTTTGCTGTTGCATTGTTGGAAGATATTCTCTGATCCATCTCTTCCAGAAAAGATCAGCCAGATATTGTACCCGTCTCCATTTTCTTCTTGAGTACAGGTCCTCCTTCACGAAGAGTCCAGGTGGCATAACAGGATTAGTTTTGAGCAGAAGCAGATGATTAGGTGTTAAAGGCTCCACATCATTCAAGTCATTGGTTATGGTTGTGATGGGTCTATCATTCATTATAGATCCACTTCACATCAGGCTGTTTGCAAAGCCTCATCATCCGTGACTTGTTCTCTAACCACAGAGCTCTTTGTGAGTCGCTCCCATACGCCTCCGTGGTGAGGGCCTGCTGCTGGGTTGAATATCCACTCGATCCCTTCTTGGAGAAGGTTGCTTTGGATTTTGTCGTGGTTTAGTTCAAGCTCCTTTTGCGCACCAATGAAATGTGTACCTTGATCTGATCTGATGGTTTTCACAGAACCTCTACGACATAAGAATCTCCGTATTGATGCAGTAGTTTGTGTCCAAACTACTAGCCACTTCAAGGTGGATTGCACGGCTAGTAAGGCATGTGAAGATTACACCCCATCGTTTCACATTAGTCCGACCTCGCTTTATCTCAAACGGTCCAAAATAGTCCACGCCAACTGCAGTGAAAGGTGGCAAATCTGGCATCACGCGGTCCTGAGGAAGATCTGCCATCTTTTGCTCTCCTCCTTTAGACTGCATACGTCTGCAGAAAACACACTTTCTGATGATCTTTCGTGCTGAGGAGTTTGCAGAGGACATCCAATATGTTTGTCCTAGTTTAGACGGCATGTGATTTCTTCCAGAGTGACCAACTTGGATGTGTCTTAGAATGATTTCTGATATGTGGGATTTTTTGGGCAGGATTATGGGATTCTTAGCATTTACTGGCATAGCTGATCTGTTAGTCCTCCCCCCAACTCTCAGTATACCTTGATCAAGGATTGGGTCCATTTTTAATATAGGGCTGTCCTTTTGGCAGTATTTCCTTTCTTCAAGGAGGTTAATGTCCTGTGCAAAGTGTTTCCTTTGTTCAAATGCAAGTATGGCCATTTCAGCGTTGTCCATATCTTCCACAGTCAGATTTGTGTTGACGGTCACTTTAAAGTGTATGGCCCGTTCCTTCAGTGATTCATTACTCGGCAGCAATCCAGGGTTTGTCACCTTCCTTCTTTGAGTGATCTCCAAGAGCAATCTTTTCCATTTCAGGATCCAAGCTACAGCTTTTTTCAGGCTGTTCCATTAGGCGCATTCACACTGCGGTACTTTTCCCACAAAGGTTCATGCGAACTTAGTTCATGAGAACTCTTTTATCGCGTTCACACCAAAAAGAGCCGGTACTAAAAGTAGTTCATGTGAACCTTTTTACCCCCTCGAAAGTCCCTGCTAGAGAGCAGGGACTTTCGAGCGGCTCTTTTGTGAGAAAAGAGCTATATTTCTGATTGGCTGGGCGGATTGCAAACCACGCCCCGTAAAACTCCCAAAATGTGTTGTGAAGCCGCCATTTTATTATCCTCGCATTAGCATTATTAGCATTAGCATTAGCCCAGCGCAGAAACGCAGAGAGACTAACTTATGGCAACACAAAATAAAACATGGGAGCGGTGGAGATGAGGAGGTGTTGGCGTTCTGGCGATTTACTCGGAAGGCTTCAGTAGCAGCTGCTGGGAGTCCCAGCAGCTTCTACTGAAGTCCTCTCACAACTCCGGGGACTTCCGGCCGGGGACTCCGGGCGGCAGTATACGCCGTGAAGTTGTTTGTAGCCTGCCAGTAAACCCAAAGCAGAAGAAGAAGAAGTGACGTCAGCGGCTTCATTTGCCTAATCCTCCGCCAGGGACTTTTTCCGGTGTGAACGCAATCTGTACTTAGTTCATGAGAACTAAAGAGTTCGCATGAACTAAGTTCGCATGAACCTTTGTGGGAAAAGTACTGCGGTGTGAATGCGCCTATTTACAGTGACATTCCTTTTCACTTCAGGATCATCTGGAGAAAGAGAGCTTTGTGACCTTTTGTCTGGGTTCCCTGGCCACTGAGACTCCTCCTCTTGCAGGAATTCGGGTCCATGTAGCCACCTTTTAGACTTTAGGAAGGCTTCAATGTTTACCCCCCGGGAAGCATCATCGGCCGGATTTGGTTTGGAGTCCACATATCTCCACTGAGTCTCATTTGACATGTCGTGAATAACTGCAATCCGATTAGCTACAAAAGTGTGGAATCGCTTGGTTTGATTGCAGATATATTTAAGTACAGACTGGCTGTCTGTCCAAAAGATGGACTCTTGGAGGTTTAGCTGTAGCGCTGAGCATAACATCCGATCCATCCTTGCAGCTAGGGTGGCTGCTGTAAGCTCCAGTCTGGGTATAGTCATCTTTTTGAGAGGGGTTACTCTAGCCTTCCCCATCACTAAAGCAACATGAACTTCCCTCAAACTGTTGACACATCTGAGATAACTTGCAGTGCCGTATCCTTGCTCACTGGCATCACTAAAGTGAAGCAACTGCATGGTTTCCACTTGGCCAACATCCTCAGGTTTGAAGCATCTGCTAACCTGCAAATGTTTTAATTGTTCCAACTCAGTCAGCCATTGTTCATATGGTTTGGAGAACTGACCAGGGATTGTTATATCCCATCCACACTTAGCCTGACAAAGACCTTGGAGAACTTGTTTTGCCTTTAGTACAAAGGGGGCAGCAAGACCTAACGGGTCATATACTGAACCATGGGCGGGCCCCGTGGGGCCGGGCCCGTCCATCCAGGATTTGGGCCCGCCCGTCCAGGATTTGGGCCCGCTGTTTTAATCAGGGCTGAATACAACATTTTAATTGTTTTATTATTATGTTCAGTGGCGGCGCCAGGGTATACTGGGTAGGCTACAGCCATACCAAGAAATGGCTTAGCCTCACCATGAACAATGATTTTAAAGTAAGCCAAATAAAGTCCGCCAACTCGCGCGGAGTAAATTGCACAGACAGCAGTAAATACCGAAGACTAGAAACGGTTTGAAAACTTTTGTCACGTAGTGATCATCTTCTCAATAGAACATCTTTGATAATGTCTTCTGGCCAATCAGAATCACGATAACGGCGTGGTGTTGTTGCAGGAAGTCCCGACGGAGAATACTTTTACTGTAGTACATCTCTATATACATCGATACAACATTACGTGTTGATAGAAATCAACACGTAATAGGCGCATTCACACTGCAGTACTTTTCCCACAAAGGTTCATGCGAACTTAGTTCATGCGAACTCTTTAGTTCTCATGAACTAAGTACAGATCGCGTTCACACCGGAATAAGTCCCTGGGGGAGGATTAGGCAAATGAAGCCGCTGACGTCACTTCTTCTTCTTCTGCTTTGGGTTTACTGGCAGGCTACAAACAACTTCACGGCGGATACTGCCGCCCAAAGTCCCCGGCCGGAAGTCCCCGGAGTTGGGGAAGGCTTCAGTAGAAGCTGCTGGGACTCCCAGCAGCTTCTACTGAAGCCTTCAGAGTAAATCGCCAGAACGCCGACACCTCCTCATCTCCACCGCTCCCATGTTTTATTTTGTGTTGCCATAAGTTAGTCTCTCTGCGTTTCTGCGCTGGGCTAATGCTAATAATGCTAATGCGAGGATAATAAAATGGCGGCTTCACAAAACTTTTTGGAAGTTTTACGGGGCGTGGTTTGCAATCAGCCCAGCCAATCAGAAATATAGCTCTTTTCTCACAAAAGAGCCGCTCGTAAGTCCCTGCTCTCTAGCAGGGACTTACGAGCGGCTCTTTTGTGAGAAAAGAGCTATATTTAGTACCGGCTCTTTTTGGTGTGAACGCGATAAAAGAGTTCACTGAACTAAGTTCGCATGAACCTTTGTGGGAAAAGTACCGCAGTGTGAATGCGCCTCATGAAATCAGACCCCACGGTTTGATGATTGATAGGTGTGTGGGCTGTCTTTCATTTTGACACACAGAACAATGGGGGCTATCCACCCTTATCCACAATGTCAAGTCATTCACAGCCTCTCCTCTTCTCTCTGTGAGGAGCAGCAGGTTCAGCTTTCAGAACAAAGTAACAAAAAACTAAAATGGCATTCATTTTTTTTTTAAATATGTTGTGTAGAAGGCCTAATAGATTTATTTATTTTTCTTCTCAAGAGAGTACCAGAATGTGTATTTTATGTTTAGTATTTCAAAAAATCTCTTGTTACTTACATCAAGACAAAAGAGCCTTTTTATTTCATACAGTTCAATTTGGATTGAGACAGGGAAATAATCTAAACCTCACGCGTGGCGTTTCACTGTCAAAGGGAGCATGTATGTAATTACATTGCAAATACTGATGTGAGCCCCCCCACTGTATGGGTCAGCCCTACCAGAGATTACCCAACACAAATACTCTGTTTGTTGTTATTTGTAGGGCTTTGTCCTAATATTTATTTTTTGTTTTAAACTATGTTGAAAGATTAGTTTAATACCTTTTTTTTTGTTGCTATGAAATTCTGAATGAAAGGCTGCGCGCGAGACTGGTTTTTCGCTGGGTTGAGTCGTGTGGGTTTTTGAGTGAGATGCGGCACAGCAGCCTGTCAGTTTACTCTTGCTAGGTTAGTTTGGCTATTATCATTTATATTTATCTGCAACAATGGATATCAGGAAGTGGTTCACACTTATACACTTGAAAGGAATATGGCAACTCAGCGCCAGATGCAGGCACATTAGAAGACATCAGTTACGTTACCAACGAGCTAGCCAGCCAGCCAGGGACAAGGGAGGCTGGCAATCAATTCTATTTTGAAGAGAAATTGACTCTCAAGCCGGCTCTCTCACAAACTCCTGCTCTGTGCGCAAGTAGACCGCTGCACACGCTCTCTGCCTCGCTCAATCTCTCTCTCTCTCCCTTTCTCTCCATCGCTCAACTTCACTCCACCTCTCCACCCTGTGTGCGCTCAAGTTTGCCTGCGTGCTAGCCCAAGTTGGCACAGCGTTACAAATGTGCCACAAAACCAACCAATGGATGTAGTCTATAATAAGACCGTCAACAGCCTTATGGCAACCTAAACCCCCCCCTTGACACATCTCGAGATTTCCCGGGAAATGTAAGTTTCGGGTTGGGCCCGCCCTGGTAAATCAAATGCCCGCCCAGAGACGTATGTCTGCCGCCGGGTCTGTACTGAACTGACCGTAGAGAGCACAGCTCGTCGGGTAAGGGTCCTGTTTTTTATAGCAATTTGGAATCCAGATGTGTCGTCTTCAATATTCCAGTACATTCCAAGAGCCCTTTCCACAGGTAGCTCCTCTCTATCCAGGTCCAGTTCCTTGATCTGTTTGGCTTTGTATTCATCAGGTATAGCAGCCAGGACAGCACGGCTATTGCTAATCCATGTTGTTAGTTTGAAACCTCCTTCAGCGCATAGTTCACTCAGATCCTCAGTGAGGAGAATAGCTTGCTCTTCTTTTGCAACAGATTTCAGGCAGTCATCAACATACAAGTTTGATTTAACGGTGTCAACTGCAATTGCGTCACTCTGGCTCTTATTATCTTCTGCAGGGCAACATTGGCACAGCTTGGTGAGGAGATGGCACCAGACAAGTGAACTTTCATTCGGTATTGCTCTAAACTTTGGCTTGGGTCACCATTTGGCCACCAGAGAAATCTCAACCAGTTTGTGTCTTTTTGGTGAACTCGAACTTGGTGGAACATCCCTTCAATATCTGCCATGATGGCAAACTGTTCCTGGCGAAACCTCAGCAGAACGCCAAGCAGTGAGTTGGTTAAGTCAGGTCCTTGTAAGAGTTCATTGTTGAGTGATGTTCCTTTGTATGAAGATGTACAATCAAATACTACTCTTAGTGTCTTTTTTCGCTTGTGGTACACCCCATGGTGGGGTATGTACCACACCCCATGGTGGAGTATGTACCACACCCCATGGTGGGGTATGTACCACACCCCATGGTGGAGTATGTACCACACCCCATGGTGGGGTATGTACCACACCCCATGGTGGAGTATGTACCACACCCCATGGTGGGGTATGTACCACACCCCATGGTGGGGTATGTACCACACCCCATGGTGGAGTATGTACCACACCCCATGGTGGGGTATGTACCACACCCCATGGTGGAGTATGTACCACACCCCATGGTGGGGTATGTACCACACCTCATGGTGGGGTATGTACCACACCCCATGGTGGGGTATGTACCACACCCCATGGTGGAGTATGTACCACACCCCATGGTGGGGTATGTACCACACCTCATGGTGGGGTATGTACCACACCCCATGGTGGGGTATGTACCACATCCCATGGTGGGGTATGTACCACACCCCATGGTGGGGTATGTACCACACCTTGCCATCATTTGGATGAAGGTCCTTTGATGGCACCTTCTCCGCATAGCCTTTTGTGATTACATATTCCATGAAAACCTTGCACTCTTCAGCATAAGCAGCATCCTTCTTGAATTTCCTAGCAAGGTAATGTGCTCTTTGCTCAGCTATATGGTGATTATTGGGCATGATGACATCACTATTACGAAGTGGCAACGGCAGATAATAGTGATTTTCCTTCAGTGTAGCTGCACTTGATACCAGCTGCATGCATTTACTTTCTTCAGCTGACATTTGAAGTGTTCCCTCATATTCTCTCTCTGGGAAATCCTGATGATACTGATTTACAAGAAGCTTTTCCAGTTGTTCAATTGAGATGCGGTTTACTGATGCCACTGGTCTTCAATCAATCAATCAATCAATGTTTATTTATATAGCCCAATATCACAAATGTTACATTTGTCTCAGTGGACTTCACAGTTTGTACAAAATATCAGTATGACAATAAGACACCCTCTGTCCTTAGACCCTCACATCGTACAAGGAAAAACTTCCGAAGAAAACCCACAGTTTAAAGGGAAAAATGGGAGAAACCTCAGGGAGAGCAACAGAGGAGGGATCCCTCTCCCAGGACGGACAGTCGTGCAATAGATGCCGTGTGTAAATTGAAAAGATAATACATTTGCAACATAGGTAGTCCAAATGTTTGGAAATGCATGTGTGTGTAATAGGAAGATGGATCCACGAGGATATCCATCCAGGACCTATGATCCAGGACCACAGCCACGACTCAAGATCCAGGGCTCGTGATGCCGGACACAGGACCGCAGGATCATCCATGACTCCGGATCCCAGCGTATATAGACACCAAAAGAAAGAAATTTGGGGAAGCTGGGTTAATCGGAACATGGGAGTACACAGGTATAGACAGAGAGAAGGAAGAAGTAAGATGTCCCCCGACAAACTAAGCCTATATCAGCAAAACTAGGGGCTGAATCTAATCAGCCCTAACTATAAGCTTTATCAAAAAGGAAGGTCTTAAGCGCACTCTTAAAAACGGATAGGGTGTCTGCCGCCCGAACACAAACTGGAAGCTGATTCCACAAATGTGGAGCTTGATAAGAAAAGGCTCTGGCTCCCATTGTACTTTTAGAGACTCTAGGAACAACCAACAACCCTGCATTCTTGGAACGCAATGCCCTAGTAGGACAATAGGGTATAATGAGTTCTTTAAGGTAAGATGGCGCCTGCCCATTAAGGGCTTTGTAGGCGAGAAGAAGAATTTTAAATTCTATCCTGTGTTCTATAGGGAGCCAGTGTAAGGCAGCCAGAACAGGAGTAATGTGGTCCCTTTTCCTAACTCTGGTTAGGACACGAGCTGCAGCATTTTGAATTAGCTGAAGCGACTTGACTGACTTCTTGGTACACCCTGATAATAAAGAGTTACAATAATCCAGCCTTGAAGTAACAAATGCATGGACTAGTTTCTCTGCATCGTTTTGAGGCAAGATATGCCTGATTTTTGCAATGTTACGTAGATGGAAGTAGGCGGTCCTTGAAATTGATTTTATGTGGGCGTTAAAGGATAAATCCTGATCAAATATAACACCAAGATTCATTACAGTCTCACTGGAGGCCAAATTAATGCCATCCATAGTTAGTATATCTTTAGATAATTTGTTTCGTAGATTCTTCGGGCCAAGTACAATAACTTCAGTTTTGGTCGTGTTTAACATCAAAAAGTTTAAGGTCATCCACGTTTTTAAGTCCTTGAGGCAGTCTTGAATTTTATTTAGATGATTAATTTCATCAGGCTTGATTGATAAATATAGTTGAGTATCATCCGCATAACAATGAAAATTTACAGAATGATTCCTTATAATATTGCCTAACGGAAGCATATATAATGTGAACAAAATAGGTCCGAGCACTGAGCCCTGTGGCACTCCGTGGCTAACTTTGGTTTGCGTGGAAGATTCATCATTGACACGTACAAACTGAGAGCGTTCAGATAAATAGGACCTAAACCAGCCTAAGGCAGTTCCCTGTATGCCAACTAAGTGCTCTAGTCTTTGCAATAAGATATCATGATCGATAGTATCAAATGCAGCACTGAGATCGAGCAAAACAAGAATAGAGACAAGTCCTTTGTCAGAGGCTATTAGAATGTCATTTGTGACTTTGACCAGAGCTGTCTCTGTGCTATGATGTGTTCTAAAGCCAGACTGAAAATCTTCAAATAAATCATTGTTTTTTAAGTAATCACACAGCTGTTTTGCGACTGCTTTCTCAAGAATTTTTGAGAGGAACGGAAGATTAGAAATAGGTCTATAGTTGGCTAAAACCTCTGGATCGAGGTTGTGCTTTTTAAGAAGCGGTTTTATCACTGCTACTTTGAATGATTGTGGAACATAGCCTGATAATAAAGACATATTCATAATATTTAATAAAGAAGTGCTAATTAATGGAAAAACTTCCTTCAACAGCTTAGTTGGAATTGGGTCTAATATACACGTTGATGGTTTAGAAGAGAGAATCATTGAATTTAATTGTTCAAGGTTTATGGCTGAGAAGCATTCTAGTTTACTATCTAGTGTAATATTATAACTTACGTTTCCGGGAGTTGATAACACTATACTGGTCAAAGGCAAGAGGTCATTAATTTTGTTTCTAAGAGTAACAATTTTATCGTTAAAAAAGCACATAAAATCATTACTACTGAGTGCTATGGGAATAGAAGGCTCAATCGAGCTATGGCTCTCTGTCAGCCTGGCTACAGTGCTGAAAAGAAATCTTGCATTATTCTTATTCTCATCTATTAGTGAAGAGTAGTAGGCTGCTCTCGCTTTACGCAGTGCTTTCTTATATTCATTGAGAGTGATATGCCAAATTAAACGAGATTCTTCAAGTTTAGTGGAACGCCATATCCTTTCAAGTTGTCTCGACTTTTGCTTTATTTTGCGGGTTTCGGCATTATGCCATGGAGCTAATCTATGTTGTTTTATTTTCTTCTTTTTCAAAGGAGCAACAGAGTCTAATTTTATTCGCAGCGCATCTGTAGCACTATCAACAGCATGATCAATTTGGGGTGGTGGACATTTTGTATAAGTTTCCTCCCCTACATGCAGACCTGCTATCGAGTTAAGCATTGGTGGAATCTCTTCCTTAAATTTGGCTATAGCACTAACAGATAGGTTTCTGCTGGAGGAGCCTTTGACTAATGCTTTGTAGTCCAGCAACAGCACTTCAAAAGTTACTAAGAAATGGTCGGATAAAGCAGGATTATGCGGTTCGACTAATAGTTGTTCAATTTCAATACCATAAGTCAGAACAAGGTCGAGAGTGTGATTATAGCAGTGGGTTGGTTTATTTACACTCTGACAAAAACCAACAGAATCTAATATAGAGTTAAATGCAACAGTAAGGCTATTTTTATCATCGTCAACATGAATATTAAAGTCACCTACGATAATTACTTTATCTGTTTTAAGAACCAAAGTTGATAAAAACTCAGAGAATTCTGATAAGAATTCTGAATAAGGACCTGGTGCACGGTACACTGTAACAAATAAGATTGGCTGCAAAATTTTCCAGGTCGGATGCGTAAGACTAAAAACGAGACTTTCAAAGGAGGTATAATTTAATTTTGGTTTAGTATTGATAAGTAAACTTGAGTCAAAGATTGCTGCAACTCCACCTCCTCGGCCCACGCCTCTGGCAATATGAGTATTGATATGGCTGGGTGGAGTGGCCTCATTTATGCTGACATATTCTTCATGTCTCAACCAAGTTTCAGTGAGACAGCATATATCAATATTATAATCTGATATTAAATCATTTACCAATATTGCTTTAGATGCTAGAGATCTTATGTTTAAGAGACCACATTTAATCTTCCTGTTTTGTTGCACTGTAGTAGTTGTTACATTTACTTTTATCAGGTTATTATGTATGACACCTCTATTAGGTTTTACCTTAAATTGTCCTTGGGCAGACACACACACCGCTAATATTGGGTATTTTATTGGGTTCGGGATTCCTATGGATGACTGCCTAGGAGAGAGCGCAGAGAAGCGTGTAAGACTGCGACTCCGCCTCCTGGTCTCAACTCCAGTTTGTCATGGATTAAGTCCACAAAGCCCTGAAATGTTTGCCGAAATGAGATTTGCACCTTCCAAAGTAGGATGAATGCCGTCTCTCTTAATCAGACCAGGTTTTCCCCAGAAGGCTGTCCAATTATTTACGAAGCCCACATTGTTTGCTGGGCACCACCAAGACAACCAGCGCTGAAATGATGACATGCGGCTATACATGTCATCATTGATCAGATTGGGGAGGGGACCAGAGAAGATTACGGTGTCCGACATTGTTTTAGCATAACTACACACCGACTCCACATTAAGTTTGGTGCATTCTGATCGGCGTAAACGAACATCATTACCACCGACGTGAATAACAATCCTACTGTATTTACGTTTATTTTTAGCCAGCAGTTTAAGATGCGCCTCAACGTCGCCCGCTCTGGCCCCCGGAATGCATGTGACTGTGGAGGCTTTGGTCTCTAAATTCACGTGTCTCATAATAGAGCTACCAATGACCAGAGTTGGCTTCTCAGCGGGTGTCTCGCTGAGTGGGGAATATCTGTTAGATACGTGAACGGGATGGTGGGGACCTGCGGGTTTCGCATTATGCCCCTTCTGAACAGTCACCCAGTCTCCCTGCTGCTCGGGAGTTGCCGGGGGACGGCTAATAGGAGCTACCTTTTGCCGGTCCGCACTGGCTAACATGGGCTTTACTGTAGCTGAGTTACTTTCTAAGATGCGGAGCCGGGCTTCTATGGCTATGATTCCCGCCTCCAACCTAACAGCTATACTACATTTAACACATGTATCGGTACCAGTAAAGGAGGTAGGGGAGTAACCAAACATGAGACAGGAAGAGCAGGAAATAGCACCAGAGGGTGGGGAAAGAGCCATGGCTAGCTATCAAGCTAAAGTAGCTACCGTTAGCAAACCCGAAAAGAGTGTAGGCAACTGTGGAGTTACAGTCGCTAAGAGACGGAGAGTTGTGAGTGCTTAAGCTGTAGTAACGTGTGATTACAACGTCAGGCAGTTGCCGTGATCAAGAGTTTTAAAACGATCGATTAAGTTAAGATAATAAGCTATCAGCAGCAGAACAGGCACACGGGATACCCGGAGATGACAATGACAACAACCGGAAGTTACAACATGCTTACCGCAATAGTGGTCCGTGTAGCAACTCCCACTTCTTCCAAATGTGTCCACAGCGGTAGTTGAACTAAGCGGTCCATTGACGACCCATCCTAAGAGAGTTCTTACAGCATACGGACCATTACCGTGGCTATTTATGATTTGCCAGGGCTCCATTGCCTTTGGGACATCTACTCCGATTAAGAGTTCCACGTCCGCATCAATTTCTTCTAGTTGTATTTCCTTCAAGTCATGCCACCTGTTGAGATCCTTCTGAGAGAAAAGGTTTCTCTTTGTCACTGGTATCTTTGTGTGTGTGTATGTCTTCTGCAGATCAATACAGTTATTCCCATCCAAGTCACCCACTTGTAGTCCAGTTATTTCATAACTATCCACTGGTTTCTTTTGACCCATCGTTTGCAGGAGAACTGTAGTCTTCCGTCCTGTTGTGTTCAGCCGTCGCATCAGCTTTTCTGTGCGAGAGGTTGATGTGCTGCCAGGATCGAGAAAGGCACGTTAGTATAGTTGTGCTGCCTTTGTAAACCTTTATTTGTACTGGTACTATTAACAGTTTGCAATCCTTTCCAGCCCCGATGTCCTCTTCTTTATCCAGAACGACAGGAGTTCCACTGACTGATCGTTTAGTCCAATTAGTCATGTGGTTGTTTTCATTCTCTGCTGGTTTATCGATGTGTAGAATGCTAGGGTGCCTTCCTAGGCAGTGTAGGCATGTACTCCTTTTCCTACACGCTTTGCTCATGTGTCCCCTGGTTAGACATCCAAAGCATATGCCTTTTTCCTTCAATAGTTGCACCTTTACATCACGTGGCTGCAGCTTTAACATTTCACATTCATTCAGCGAGTGCTTGCCTTTCTTGCAAATGCAACAGACACGGAGTCTCCTTCTTCCATTCACAAATCTCAACACCGGGGTTCCAGTCAGCGATGCGTCTTTAACATCAGTTATTCCAGCGGTCCATTCTTGTAGGATATCTAAAAACTGTGCCACGTCAACAGGGATCCGCGTCTTGACTCACACGTTAAAAACCATCCAAATAAAGTTCTGTAGGCGCTGATGTCTTTGCCTTCCTCGGCCGATTTATTTACTTCCATTTAAACAAACCAAATGATCAGTGTAACGTGAGGTCAAAGACTGTTCCGATTCCCCGTTCATTGCTGGAGACAATTTCCTCCCCATGCTCAGTCCCACCCCTTCCTTATATCACAGGTGTGGCTCGCAGTAAATCAAAGTTTTCTCCGAATATTTAATCCGGTACTAATACATAAATGGAAAGATTAAGATCTAAATTAATAAGAAAATAATACACTCATTGTCAACACAGAAAATGGCTCTAACAAAACATGAGTAGGGTTGGGTACCGAGAACCGGTTCCGGAGCAAATATCCCTTAAATATACTGCTATAAATGAGGCCGTAAGCAATAGCTCACGACAGGCCGTGGTATATGCTCATTATATCACAGCTAAGGGGCGTGGTATAATGAGCATATACCACGGCCTGAAGTGAGCTATTGCTTTTATAAAACGGTTACCACGTGTGGCAATATGAAAGAAAAATACACTCTCTAATTTAAATAGTTTTTAATAGTAAATAATGATGTTCAAAATAAAATAGTCCCTCCGTTGCCTTCTGCGCGAAACATAGTGCGAGGTGGTTGCTATGCAACAACACTAACAGCTAGCGAACATATTAGACAGAGAGCGTTGATCCATTATTTGGCTGTTTATTTACATTAATTTGTTTGTTGCCGTTTATTGTGCAGCCACTGAGAACCTGTCCAGCATCAGCAGCATGGCTTACGAGGTCACTTGGATAGGTTGAGGTTGTTCTAGGCTGTTGCTCGGCGTGGTGAGAATATTGCTCCACTTTCTCCGGTCCGCGAGATTCGGCTTCCAGCAGCTCTGGAGAGAGCTTTCGCACCTGTGGCCACTAACGTTCATCATGTCTCTGCTTTGGTTCAAGACCCGCATCAGAAAGCTTTTGAATGGTGCTACTTCTCCAGTTGGTCTCTGCTCTTCACGTAGCTCTGCATGTCGTCGTTTAGGTGCTTTCTGGAGATAGGCACTGCTCAATCCACTCCTCCATAGTAAGACCCCCCCGGAGGTCCAAGTTAACCTTAAATGTTTCCATCTTATGCTTTGTAAGTTTGTTTCGTAACGGAAGAAATGTAAATATATTTATAAACTGACAAGTCAAATCAAGCAATCTGATTGGTCGACAGTGTTTTTGCGGACCTCTTTGATTACAGATTTGAAAACATCGTTGCTTGCTTTAAAAGTAGCACAATTCATGATGTCAAACCTTGGAAAGTATCTAGATATCCCTGCTCTAATGCCAAAGGAACTGCACACTGAATATGTTTTGCCGTTTGATGTCTATGTCTGGACCGCTGCGTAAAAAGGAGGGTTTCTGCTCGTTACTTCTCCGCTGCTTTCTTGTTCCAGTTTGAAAAAGCCCAACGGTATGTCTTTCTCAGACGCGGAGGGATACTGACTTGTTGTGAAAAGTAACTTACAATTCTACCCGTGGTATACGCTCAGTATATCACGGCTAAGAACCAATCAGATTGCTTGATTTGACTTGTCCGTTTTATAAACATATATATATATATATAGCATAGCAGTATATACAGTCTATGGTCCCGCCTCGGCTCCGCCTCTTTGACCTTATTTGGAGCAGGCTGGAACAAGCGGGAGTTGAACTCTGACGGCACTGTCGAGCCGTTAGTGGCCGACTCCGCCCACTAAGGGCTTCACGGCAACTCTGCAGAATCCTATGGGTGACGTCACGGACCCTACGTCCATTTATACAGTCTATGGTAAAACCCCAAAAAGCATAATATGGCCTCTTTAAACAAACAGTAGGCAATAGGGCATTTATTGGGGACTATTTTCAGCGGCGGATTAATCCACATTTGGTGCTCTGTGTGTGTGTGTGTGTGTGTGTGTGTGTGTGTGTGTGTGTGTGTGTGTGTGTGTGTGTGTCAACAGGACGGTGTGTGTGTTTGTGTCAACAGGACGGTGTGTGTGTGTCAACAGGACGGTGTGTGTTCGTGTCAACAGGACGGTGTGTGTGTGTGTCAACAGGACAGTGTGTGTGTGTGTGTCAACAGGACAGTGTGTGTTTGTGTCAACAGGACGGTGTGTGTGTGTCAACAAGACGGTGTGTGTTTGTGTCAACAGGACGGTGTGTGTGTCAACAGGACGGTGTGTGTGTGTGTCAACAGGATGGTGTGTGTGTGTGTCAACAGGACGGTGTGTGTGTGTCAACAGGACGGTGTGTGTGTCAACAGGACGGTGTGTGTGTGTCAACAGGACGGTGTTTGTGTCAACAGGACGGTGTGTGTGTGTCAACAGGACGGTGTGTGTGTGTGTCAACAGGACGGTGTGTGTGTGTGTCAACAGGACGGTGTGTGTGTGTGTCAACAGGACGGTGTGTGTGTGTGGGATTGAGTCAGAATAAAGTACAGCGTGTGTTCAAGGTAATAAAGGAACTTGCATATAAATGCAAAATTATGACGACTTTTTAATATTTTTGGACGACAACGGCGCACTATGGCACAGAGAAAGAAGATATATTAGACTTTGATACACACACACAATACTTAGTTAGTTGCATAAAATCACCTGGTTTGGTTTGTTCATGGGATTTCTTGACTAAGACAGAATATATAACATTAGTTTCAAAGACGTCTGTGTTGAAACCTTGGTCATCAGGTTGTTACTTGTGTCTTGTTTCACCTCCACTTCATCAATCCCACATCCTGAGATGCAAAACAAGGACGTGATAATTAGCCACCATTATAATATCATCGACTAAGAGGAGTTTAAAGTTCAGTTTGTCCTCTGAAGTGTCCTCAGTCCAACGCGAGCAGAGAGTCCGACGTTTCCAGGGGTCAGAGAGGTCACCTTATATTGAGTCCGAGGGGCCTCCGGGGGTCACGAAGGGTCAAGAGGAAGGGGGTCAAGAGGCCTGAGAGGAGTCCTGTGTTTCTTCCAGGAAACGAATGGAATCTGTTGCTTTATTTGTAGGAGTCCGTCTTCTTTGAATGTGTTCCCTTGAGCTTCAAAGCGCAATGAGTAGGATGTGTTGGCAGCGGTTTGTGAGGGCAATGTGCGTATCCGTGCGTATCCGTGCAGCTTCTATTTAAGAAGGATCCCTGTCCACTTGATGTTTTTCGATGGTGTGTTTTCGTCGCTTCTCCTTGATCGTGTGCTTACGTTATAGCACCTGATCGCTCCGTCTTTATTTGGGTTTACGTCCATTATCGTCCCAGAGATAGCAAAATAAGAAACGTCCATTCAGAGGGTTGTGCCGCCACATGCTTCTGTGTTCTGTTCCTACTCATTGAGCCTTTCTTTGACCAAAACAAGCGTGAAATGTCACCGTTTGAGAGCGAATACTGTTGGACTTCATGGTTCTATGTGAAAATGTCTCTTTTTTTAACAGGGACCAAAGAATACTGATTGTCGTTGGTCGTTTTGGATTTACGGCCAAATATTTTACAGCGATACTTCCATCACGATTTCATCTGGGATGCGACACGACCGGTTATCTTCTGTGTCAAACTATTTAAAGGGGAACTTCACTAGCTTTTTCGTTCCTTCTCGTATACTTAAATTACAAATGAATGACAGAGAAGCTGCGTTACAGACAGAGACACGCAGGAAGGGTCTATCCAGTCAATCCATCCAGTTGCATTGTGGGAAATGTAGGAGTCTTCGTTTTTGAAGCCAAATCAGGATGTCTTAGCTTTTGCTGCGTAGACTTTGCGATTTTTGAGAAAAGCGTCTAAACAAATAGGTTTTAGAAAACTTCATAGGTGTTGAGGGTCTGATCAAAACACACAAACCAGGTGCATTGTGGGAAATGTAGGACGCTTAGTTTCATATGTATCTCTATCTCCGCCGCTTTGTTTTTGACTGTTTTCCTGGCCTTAAAAGTGTCAAAATAAAAGACAATTTGTCTGGAAAAAAATTCAGAAACAGCCTAATAACACCATCCAGGTGCATTGTGGGAAATGTAGGACACAGACATTTTGACAGTTTGTTCAGCCTCAATTGAGTTGTATTTAAGATATTCGTTTTTAACAAAGAATCGTCCTTTGGTGTCAAAATAAAGCAGGGAGGATCAAAACACACAACCCAGGTGCATTGTGGGAAATGTAGGACCCGTTTTGTCATGTAAATCTAAGCCTTACTTTGATTTTGACATTTCATTTGGCCTTAAAAAAGTCAAATATGAGATATTTTTCGATATATTCTTTGCTTGTATACTCAGAATCCTCTTTGAGGTCTTGGAGAACTTCATGGCTGAACAAGACAGAAGTCCGTGTCCAAATGAAGCCGTCTGAGAGCAGGAGTTTGTGATTTTCGGCACCAAAAGACACATTAGAGGATCCAAATGACTGGAACCAGGGCAACGAAGCACACTGATTGGTCACTTAGGGGCAAAAGTTCCTAATAAATTAAAATAGTCTTCTTCCTAACACCTTCAGGGCTCCATAGGCCAGGACTTGAGTTCAGTTTCAGTGTTTGTAGTGCCTGGTTCAGGCCTGCGGGGGGGGCTGCGCGGTGTTGAGGTCGTGCAGCTTCCTCATGTGTTTCTTCAGGTCAAAGTTCCTGCAGAAGCCTTTTCCACAGGTGGGGCAGGTGAAGGGCTTCTTGTCGTTGTGCGTGTGCATGTGGAAGGTGAGGTTGTACACCTGGTGGAAGGCCTTGTTGCAGATCGCACACTTGAACTGCTTCTCGCCGCTGTGCGTCAGCTTGTGGTTCTTGTAGTTTCCTGCAGAGAGTCGAAGAACAGGAGTCAGAAAACATGAAATACTTTGACTAAAGAGCCCATTGTTTAATAAATATAATGATATCTCAGAAACTGCTTCAAAATCAGACAATATAAAGTACGTTTTTGTCAAACTCATTATCATAAGAATCCGTTTTTGGCTGCACAAGAAATAAGTTAGAGTCTAAATGAAGCATTGTCTGATCAAAACACACAATCCAGGTGCATTATGGGAAATGTAGGACCGTTAGTTTCATATACATGTATTGTTCTCTGCCGCTTTGTTTTTGACTGTGTTTGACTGGCCTTGAAAGTGTCAAAACCAAAGATAATTTCTCTGAAAGAAATCCAGAAACAGCCTAAATACACCAGGTGCATTGTGGGAAATGTAGGACACCGACATTTTGACAGCTGTTCGGCCTTAAAAAGACTTGCATTTAAGATATTCGTTAAATGATCAGAATCTTCCTCTAGTGTCTATGAAGCAGGGAGGATCAAAACACACAATCCAGGTGCATCATGGGAAATGTATAGGACCCCTCGTTTCATATCATCAGTGAAGCATTAGCATATTAAATACGTGTTTTATCCCACAGACTATAAGGCTGGGAAGGGTCACCATTCACATATGTCCGTAATATTCTACCGTAGTATTTATATATTAATATGAATACTTCTCTACTTTCAATTGAGTAACATTTTGAATGCAGGACTTTTAGAGTATTCCTACACTCTGGTACTTCTACTTTTACTCAAGTACAAGACCTGAGTACTTCTACTTTTACTCAAGTACAAGATCTGAGTACTTCTACTTTTACTCAAGTACAAGATCTGAGTACTTCTGCTTTTACTCAAGTACAAGATCTGAGTACTTCTGCTTTTACTCAAGTACAAGATCTGAGTACTTCTACTTTTACTCAAGTACAAGATCTGAGTACTTCTACTTTTACTCAAGTACAAGATCTGAGTACTTCTGCTTTTACTCAAGTACAAGATCTGAGTACTTCTACTTTTACTCAAGTACAAGATCTGAGTACTTCTACATTTACTCAAGTACAAGATCTGAGTACTTCTACTTTGACTCAAGTACAAGATCTGAGTACTTCTACTTTTACTCAAGTACAAGATCTTAGTACTTCTACTTTTACTCAAGTACAAGATCTGAGTACTTCTGCTTTTACTTAAGTACAAGATCTGAGTACTTCTACTTTTACTCAAGTACAAGATCTGAGTACTTCTGCTTTTACTTAAGTACAAGATCTGAGTACTTCTACTTTTACTCAAGTACAAGATCTGAGTACTTCTACTTTTACTCAAGTACAAGATCTGAGTACTTCTACTTTTACTCAAGTACAAGATCTGAGTACTTCTACTTTTACTCAAGTACAAGATCTTAGTACTTCTACTTTTACTCAAGTACAAGATCTGAGTACTTCTGCTTTTACTTAAGTACAAGATCTGAGTACTTCTACTTTTACTCAAGTACAAGATCTGAGTACTTCTGCTTTTACTCAAGTACAAGATCTGAGTACTTCTACTTTTACTCAAGTACAAGACCTGAGTACTTCTACTTTTACTCAAGTACAAGATCTTAGTACTTCTACTTTTACTCAAGTACAAGATCTGAGTACTTCTGCTTTTACTCAAGTACAAGATCTTAGTACTTCTACTTTTACTCAAGTACAAGATCTTAGTACTTCTACTTTTACTCAAGTACAAGATCTGAGTACTTCTACTTTTACTCAAGTACAAGATCTGAGTACTTCTACTTTTACTCAAGTACAAGATCTGAGTACTTCTACTTTTACTCAAGTACAAGATCTTAGTACTTCTACTTTTACTCAAGTACAAGACCTGAGTACTTCTACATTTACTCAAGTACAAGATCTGAGTACTTCTGCTTTTACTCAAGTACAAGATCTGAGTACTTCTACTTTGACTCAAGTACAAGATCTTAGTACTTCTACTTTTACTCAAGTACAAGATCTGAGTACTTCTACTTTTACTCAAGTACAAGATCTGAGTACTTCTACATTTACTCAAGTACAAGATCTGAGTACTTCTACTTTGACTCAAGTACAAGATCTGAGTACTTCTACTTTTACTCAAGTACAAGATCTTAGTACTTCTACTTTTACTCAAGTACAAGATCTGAGTACTTCTGCTTTTACTTAAGTACAAGATCTGAGTACTTCTACTTTTACTCAAGTACAAGATCTGAGTACTTCTACTTTTACTCAAGTACCAGATCTGAGTACTTCTACTTTTACTCAAGTACAAGATCTGAGTACTTCTACTTTTACTCAAGTACAAGATCTGAGTACTTCTACTTTTACTCAAGTACCAGATCTGAGTACTTCTACTTTTACTCAAGTACCAGATCTGAGTACTTCTACTTTTACTCAAGTACAAGACCTGAGTACTTCTACTTTTACTCAAGTACAAGATCTGAGTACTTCTACTTTTACTCAAGTACACGATCTGAGTAGCCTGCTTCTCTGAATATATCAAATCACTCTTTGTTTCCTCACCCTTCTGATGAAATCCCTTCCCGCAGAACTCGCACACAAACGGCTTGTATCCCGCGTGTATGCGCGTGTGCGTGTTGAGCGTGGAGCTGCGGTTGAACGCCTTCCCGCACTGGTTACACTTGTGAGGCTTTTCCTGCACAAACACACGGGAGGAGATGTATTTAATATCACAGAAAATACATGCATTATTTATTTATTTGTATTTAACATGATGTGACAGATTTATATTTTGTATTTAGTTGATGCAGGATTTAAAAACATGAGCTCATTCAGCTGATCGATGTGTTCATGATCACAAACAATCACACATCGATCAATATCTATTATATTTCATTTTGGCTGCACGAGAAAGAAGTTAGAGTCTAAATGAAGCAGGGGTGATCAACACACACAATCCAGGTGCATTATGGGACATGTAGGCCCTTATTTCATGTAGCATTAATGAAGCAAAGCGGGGTGATTTAGCCTAATGTGGGACACTTGTCTGAAGGTTGCTCCTTCCTCATCTGTGATTAGACATTTGAGAAGTCACGTGATTTTGATCGCATGACGTTACAGCTTGTGTTGTTAACCCTAGCTTCATTGGCTCTCATTTGTTTGCGGAAGACCCATTGCAGTGTAGGGGTCCCACATCCGGGCAATTCACCCCATTTTAAATACGAGTCAACTTTGTCTGATGTTTATTTGTTATTTGTTTGATGCAGGATTAAAACAACACGAGCTAGTTGATCTGAAATGACACGTGTCGAGTCACCAGGAGGAGCTCACACACACACACACACACACACACACACACACACACACACACACACACACACACACACACACACACACACACACACACACACACACACACACACACAGCACTGAGGAAGAAGGGCAGAAACAGCTCAATCGTTATTTTAATGTTTACTTTTTCCACTAAAACGTAGCATTTCAGTTCGACTTGAGGTGTCTGAATAATAAATGCCTCAGAGACTCACACCCTTACAAATCTAATATAATAATAGATGTAATGGATTAACTTAACACACACACACACACACACACACACTCTCTCTTTTCTACTCTACCTCCGTCTGTGTTGATAAACCTCCTGCTTGAAGAAAAGGCTCCATCGTGAATTTGAAGTTACACAATGTACATGTATTTGATGTGACTAAAGGTGTGTGTCCTACCTGAGTGTGTATGATTTTGTGTCTGCAGAGCGTGCTCGCCTGTCGGAAGCCTTTCCCGCACACTTTGCACACAAACGGCCGCGCGCCTGTGTGCACGGGCATGTGGCGCGTCAGGTTGTAGTGCGCGTTAAACACCTGCGAGAGAAAAAAATATACGATGTAAAAAACACACATTAAATTAATAAAACACACATTAAATTAATAAAACACACATTAAATTAATAAAACACACATTAAATTAATAAAACATTAATAAAACACACATTAAATTACACATTAAATTAATAAAACATTAATAAAACACACATTAAATTACACATTAATAAAACACACATTAAATTACACATTAAATTAATAAAACATTAATAAAACACACATTAAATTAATAAAACACACTACACACACACTGTTTATTCCCCTTAAAATAACACATATTTGAGTTTATGACATGATGCTCTCCCAGTGCGATGAGATGTGTTGTGACAATTAATGCCATTGAAACTACTTCCCCCCCCCCCCCCCCCCAAGGCTCGCGATGTTTTGCAGAACGTTTTAATCTGGAGCTTTTGAATGATCAGAGTCTAATGAAAGCTGCCGGGGGTCTTCAAGGGGCTCTGAGTGTAATGCTGTCAGAGCAACACCATGAGCTGTCATTGGATGCTGTTGTTTTGTAACTGTTTTTCATTTAACGGCAGAATTAACAACATTTAATTTAGTTCCGATTCTACTGGACTCTGTTTTCCGACCTTTGTGCACGTGTGGGAGGTGGGAGGTGGAGGAGGTGGAGGAGGTGGGAGGTGGAGGAGGTGGAGGAGGTGGAGGAGGTGGAGGAGGTGGAGGAGGTGGAGGGGTTAGGTGTGTGAGGTGGAGGAGGTGGAGGAGGTGGAGGAGGTGGAGGGGTTAGGTAAGTCTATACCCTGTACATGTCATCACGTGCTAACACATGTTAGCCACGCGGTTGGTGGATTGTATTCTGCTCTGTCCAGTTCTTAGTAGTTCAGTTCGTGAGGGGTTCGTTTGAGTTTTGGGTTCAGAGGACAGATAGAGGCCTGGGTTTCTTATATGTATGTCTTTTGTTTGGCACAGTGTCCTCCTCCTGACTCAAAGAGCATTTATGTCTTTGTTAGAAAAGGACCGCTAGAGACACCTTAGTGGGGACGGGACAATATGTCCACACCCTTTTTGTCTTTATAATCAAACACCTCTTATTGTGACAGATTCCCTGGAAGCTAAATCAAATGATCCTGAAAGAAAGTCTAAATGAATCCAATCTGTTCCCGTTTTACATCCTATGTTGTTGTTGTTTACTTGTTGTTTACTTGTTGTTTACTTTAGAACTCAAACATCTCGTTCAAAATGCGCATGTTTCTAAACGACATGTGATCATTTTCTAATTAAGATGATTTCCTTCTGAATGAAAGGGAATGCAGATCCTTTGATCGTCTGATGATGAGGTGACATCACTCATAATTGGGCTAATTTCACTCTCTAAGCAGGGGTGTCAAACTCAAGGCCCGGGGCCCAAATCCGGCCCGTGATTTCACGTAATGCGGCCCCATGAGCTTGCAAATAATATGTTTATTACACGGTTACATGCCGATTTACAGAAGCACGTTGCCCATAAACTACATGTCCCACAATGCATCTCAAATTTGACTTTTTCCTCATAATTTGACTTTTTTTTAATGTTGACATTTTTTTCAGAATTTGGCTTTTCTTTTTAAATCATTTAGTGACGTGTGCACTGAAGAGACTTGCAATTATTTGAGCGAGACTTCTGCTTTCAGACTTAGTTAATTAAGTTATTACCCTATCCGATAATAATCCAAAGCAGAGGCAACTATGTAATATAACTACATTATTTTATATTAAATATTTATCTATGTATTTTTATAGTCTTGAAGTTACAGCCGGCCCTTTGAGTGCAGCCATAACGCTGATGTGGCCCGCGATCAAATTGAGTTTGACACCCCCCATGTTATCCATAAACACCTTGAATTAATCCTATTTTATGAACATCGTTAAAATTGACTTTTTAATGAAAACATGTTAAAAAAAATAATAATTCTTAAACCAGTTTGAATAATCAACATTTGAGGTTTGAATCCGATTCAAAAATACCCCAAAAATAACCCTTTAAATACAAAATCCCATGAAATAGTGTAACATAAATCTGGATTCTTAAATTGATTAAAACGATGAACCTTTAATAAACACATCTTTGAAATGCATCGCCTCAAATAGAGTCATCCAAAGTCCATCCAGAATCAAAACAGAAATCCTAATAATAATAATCAGATATAAAATCTTTCGGTTTGACTTTATTTATGAAACATTAGCCAGCTGCATGTTTTAAGTGATTTACTTTCCTTTGAATAATAACTCCCTGAAATGCTTTCTTTTAAATCTGGATGTTTCCAAAAGGCCATTCTTATAATAATCAGTAATAAAAGCCTCTGAATGAACTCTCTATTTAACACATACATCATTACGTCTCGAGGTCATATCGTTTCCTGATTATTATTAAGGTCTGAACAAATCTGAAATGTTTCCAATTCCTTCCAAGCATCCTCTGAATTAACACTTAAGTCATTACGTCTTGAAGTCATTACTTGTATCTTATTATTTTGTTTAGTTTTATTTATATTTATATTCCACACACCATCTTGTCTTCTCAGTTTGCTTTAACTCCATCATATACCATGTTGTTGTTGTTGTTGTTGTTTGTTTTAGTCTGTAAAGCAAATAAAGCTTGATTTAATTTGATTTGATTTATTTAGTTTCCCGGTCAGTAATACTACTACTACTACTAATAATAATAATAATAATAATAATAATATAATAATAATAATAATACCGGACTCAGGACTCACTTTCCCTGAAATGGTTTAGTTTAAATCCGGTCCAAAACCCTTCGGAATGAACTCTCTATTTAACACATAAATGGTCTCGAGGTCATCTCGTTTCCTCTCCGGTTGATGACAGGAGCACTCACCTTCCCGCAGACCTCGCAGGTGAACACTTTGGGTTTGTTCCCGGGACACGAGCCTTGGATCCGGGCCGCTGCCGCCGCCGCCGCGGAGCCTTTGAAGATCTTCTCCGTGAGGATGTGGTCCTTCATGTAGTTCTGGATCTGACTCTGACTCACCGGGTACCGATCCGTCTGCTGCTGTAACCCCGGCTTCACGCTCTTCTCCGCCATGAGGGCTTTGTGGCGCGCGCTGAGCAGGTAGGAGGCCATGGGGTGCAGGTTCACGAGCCCGGGGGGCGCGCACCCTCCTCCGGTGTCCCCGGTGCAGTTCAGGTAGCACACGGTGCCCATGGCGGGGAAATGGGACTGGTTCACGACGCGCGGCCGGAACAGCTTGTACTGCCCCGGAGAGGACTCGTCCTGCGGGGGCCCGTGCTTGTAGTTCAGCCCGAAACCCAGAAAGTCTGCCGGAGCCGCGAGAGAAGAGGCGTCAAAGTGTCCCGGTTCCAGCCCGGTGATGCTGATCCGGTGTCCGGTCTCATACCCGAGCGGCAGCAGCGGGATCATGCAGTGCAGCGGGGCCGGGTCGGGTTTCCCCGCGGGAGGAGCGGGCTGGAACCAGCTGGGGAGCGGGATTATCGACTTGGGCTCGGGGGTCCGGGCCATAATCCGGTCGATGGAGAAAGCGAGAGGTTTGCTGCCGGAGATGAGCGAGTCTGAGCCCGCAGGCTGGTTCCCGGAAGCCGGGGGGGAGCCGAGCATCCCCGCTGGGCGGCGGAGAGGACCGTCCATCACCGCCGCGACGAGAAGCTGCTGGAGGGGAAGGTCGCTCCTCACCGGCCCATCATCTGCTGGGGAACCCCCCCTCCAAACAAAATCACCTTACCCTCCTTATCGACGGCAATCAGCGCGCGCGGAGAGCCGAGACCTCGCGGATCGTTAACCGTCCAGGAAGAGAGAGCAGGGGAAGGAGATCATTTGCTCAATACTCAGCTGTCGATTCTCTGCACTCCTCACCGCTGGATAAGAGGAGGAGGAGGAGGAGGAAGAGGAGGAGGAGGAGGAGGAGGAAGGTCGTCCCTCACTTGGCAGGACTCCTGCTCAACTGGAAGGTGTTTGGTGAATCCCAGGTCCCCTCGTGGCTTTGCGTGACATCATTTTGTTCTCTCTGGAATCACGTAACGCGGGGGTCAGGAGCCGTTCCTCTAACGCCAGCCCCTCTCCACGCACGGACACACACGGAGCTGTCATGTGGCTGAACTTGAGACAGAACACGGATCGAGATGTTGAACAGGAAATGGATTTAAAGACATCGATCTCAGCCGGTGGGCTTTGAATATCACACTTTATTTTTACACTCATGATTTTTGGATGCACAAACAAACACGTGCACGAGAGAAAAGGCTCTCTGTAGAGTGTGTTTATATCCTGAAGAAGAACCTGAGAAATATCAGTAGCTGCGCTTTCTCATCTCCCGCGTGCTTCTTCTGTTTGGGTGCATGTGGCTCTTTTAAATAAATAACACGATGTGCTAAACCTTCATCCTCCCAGTGATGATGAAGAGTGAGCTGAAGCTATAAGGAGGATGTTACATGTTGAACATTAGACAGGAAGGCCAGACAAGCAGGAGACACACATAAGAAAGAATACACGCGCGCGGTGTGTGTGTGTGTGTGTGTGTGTTGTGTCTCCGGACTGAAACTGGTGTGTGTTTCATTATTGTAAAAAAACACCAGATTTTAAAATGTCGTTTTTCCCTTTTCAGTTTATCTGATGAAGCCTGAGATTATTATTATTACTCATTTATATTATTCTGATGTGTGACGGGGAGACAATGACTAAACAATGACAAGCGCGTAAAGATGAAAATGAAATCAAATGAAACTCTTCCATCGCAACACAGAGAACGCGATGTCTTCAAAAGGCAGGGTTTAAAACACTAATATTAAGGATATATATTATTGGCGTATCAATCTTAAACGAATGCAGTTTGTAAAGAACATCGCGGTGGCATTGTGTATGGAGGAATGTGAGATGTGTGTGTTTCTGTGGAGGCTCGAGGCTTCAGAGGTCGCAGAAAACATTTAAACACATTTCTATAAAATACTCGTTTTGCAAAAAATACAATCATTATTTTGTCATCCAGTAAATGATTGATAAGCTTTAGGAAAACCCAACAGCTCTTTATTACAAAAGGCCTTGGTGTTGCAGGCCTTCTGCGTTTCATTCTGTCCTCTAATGTTCTACAAATAATCATGTTTTATAACCATAATAATATGAATGCATCTCTGTAACATGTTAGCATTTAAGCTTATTTTTAAACCCCGTGTTGACATCCAGTAATGATGGATAACAATTTGATACAATAATGCAGAATTAATATTATATGACTGTGGACAAATACCTCCACATATTAACTTAAAATGTCCTTAAACCTGCCGTTAGCTTATAAAGCACTTATCAACTACGTAAAGGGAAATTAAAGTGTTGCCATTATTACACACATTTAAAGATATAATACTAACACTATCACGGTGTTTAGTATGAGGGAGTGGAATAAAGGTAATTCAATGTGAGACACAGTTATATGTACATCGATGCATCTCTGCACAACACACATGGAAGTAAGAGTTATGCAAATAGTAAATTATGATCAAATTATTATTGACAGAGTAATTAATTCTATAACCTTATCATTTACGCCTCATCTCCTGCTGAATTAATATATATATATTAATATGAGCTTTAAATATTTCTGTTTTATTGTTTTTTTAATCTTTCAGTTTTAAAATAATAATAATAATCATGAACAAAACGTTCCTTTTTAAAATCTGGTTGAAAAATGCGATGTTCATTAGATTTCTTTCTCTTGCCTGGAATCTAAGTTGAAAGCTGTCGCAGCCTTTCTGTTCAGATTATTATTCTTTTAATTATTAATAATGTGTCCTTGCTCTGTTTGTGGAAATGTTCGATGCTCATTTTAATGAGGAGAGAAAAGGAAGCTGATGGACGGCAGCCAGCGACCGTTTCCAAAGGAACAGAAGCCCTTAAAGAAAACCCTTAAACCTGCAAGACTAAAGGGGAATGGAGAATAAGACCTTCTCTAAAGAGTCCTCCTGCTGATGTTCAGGTGTATATCAGTATGTAGTGTCTCTACTTTAAAGAGTCCTCTCCTGCTGATGTTCAGGTGTATATCAGTATGTAGTGTCTCTACTTTAAAGAGTCCTCTCCTGCTGATGTTCAGGTGTATATCAGTATGTAGTGTCTCTACTTTAAAGAGTCCTCTCCTGCTGATGTTCAGGTGTATATCAGTATGTAGTGTCTCTTCTTTAAAGAGTCCTCTCCTGCTGATGTTCAGGTGTATATCAGGATGTAGTGTCTCTACTTTAAAGAGTCCTCTCCTGCTGATGTTCAGGTGTATATCAGTATGTAGTGTCTCTACTTTAAAGAGTCCTCTCCTGCTGATGTTCAGGTGTATATCAGTATGTAGTGTCTCTACTTTAAAGAGTTCTCTCCTGCTGATGTTCAGGTGTATATCAGTATGTAGTGTCTCTTCTTTAAAGAGTCCTCTCCTGCTGATGTTCAGGTGTATATCAGTATGTAGTGTCTCTACTTTAAAGAGTCCTCTCCTGCTGATGTTCAGGTGTATATCAGTATGTAGTGTCTCTACTTTAAAGAGTTCTCTCCTGCTGATGTTCAGGTGTATATCAGTATGTAGTGTCTCTTCTTTAAAGAGTCCTCTCCTGCTGATGTTCAGGTGTATATCAGGATGTAGTGTCTCTACTTTAAAGAGTCCTCTCCTGCTGATGTTCAGGTGTATATCAGTATGTAGTGTCTCTACTTTAAAGAGTCCTCTCCTGCTGATGTTCAGGTGTATATCAGTATGTAGTGTCTCTACTTTAAAGAGTCCTCTCCTGCTGATGTTCAGGTGTATATCAGGATGTAGTGTCTCTATTTTAAAGAGTCCTCTCCTGCTGATGTTCAGGTGTATATCAGTATGTAGTGTCTCTACTTTAAAGAGTCCTCTCCTGCTGATGTTCAGGTGTATATCAGTATGTAGTGTCTCTACTTTAAAGAGTCCTCTCCTGCTGATGTTCAGGTGTATATCAGGATGTAGTGTCTCTACTTTAAAGAGTCCTCTCCTGCTGATGTTCAGGTGTATATCAGTATGTAGTGTCTCTACTTTAAAGAGTCCTCTCCTGCTGATGTTCAGGTGTATATCAGTATGTAGTGTCTCTACTTTAAAGAGTCCTCTCCTGCTGATGTTCAGGTGTATATCAGTATGTAGTGTCTCTACTTTAAAGAGTCCTCTCCTGCTGATGTTCAGGTGTATATCAGTATGTAGTGTCTCTACTTTAAAGAGTCCTCTCCTGCTGATGTTCAGGTGTATATCATGATGTAGTGTCTCTATTTTAAAGAGTCCTCTCCTGCTGATGTTCAGGTTTATATCAGTATGTAGTGTCTCTTCTTTAAAGAGTCCTCTCCTGCTGATGTTCAGGTGTATATCAGGATGTAGTGTCTCTACTTTAAAGAGTCCTCTCCTGCTGATGTTCAGGTGTATTTCAGTATGTAGTGTCTCTACTTTAAAGAGTCCTCTCCTGCTGATGTTCAGATGTATATATAAAGGGATCATTGTTTGAATCCATTAACGAGTGAAAAGGCTTTTTAAACCTTTTATATTTAGATCCGAGTGAAAATAACTTGAAGGCATATTAAAAGCAGTTTGATCCAAATTCATAAAATATAAAGGGTTTGATTTGATTCATTAACGACTGAAAACTGCTTTTAAATTCCCTTCAGAGCAGGGGTGTCAAACTCAAGGTCCGGGGGCCAAATACGGCCCGTGACTTCCTTTCATGTGGCCCGACAAGAGCTTGCAAAGAATATAATATGTTTATTTTACGGTTACATGCCGATTCACAGAAGCACGTTGCCCATAAACTACATGTCCCACAATGCATCTCAAATGTGACTTTTCTTCCAGAATTTGGCTTTTCTTTTTAAATCATTTCGTGACGTGCGCACTGAAGAGACGTGCAATTATTTGCGCTAGACTTCTGCTTTCAGACGTAGTTCATTATGAAGTTATTACCTATCCGATAATAATCCAAAGCAGAGGAAATAATGTAATATAATGCATACTTTTATATTTATTAAATATTTATATATGTATTTTTATACAGTCTTCAAGTTACAGCCGGCCCTTTGAGTGCAGCCAAAACGCTGATATGGGCCGCGATCAAATTGAGTTTGACCCCAGAACATGAAGGCATTTGAAAAGCAGCTTGAAGGAATAACAGTAAGGATTATTCGTACAATCAATTAATGGTTCAGTGTAAAAATCCAAGGAGACGTCTTCAAATCAAATTTAATTAAATTGCTTAAAGCTTCGCAAAATTGCAAATTTCCTCCCAAAAATAATATAATGGCTCTGGATTTGTTTAAAATAAACTTCAAGTATCCTTGATATAAAAACAAACCAAAAGATGAAGAAGAACCTTTTTGGACAGAGTGAAAAACTAGAAAAAACTCAAAGGGAAATCAGAACGCCGCCAAGGACAAAAGTCCAAGTTTAACACATTTTAAAAAGTACTTTTCATCCAAAATGTGTGGAAACCCTCGGCCGATGCTCTCGTCCACCCGTTCCTGTGAACATCAGGCAGTCGTTTGAAGAACTGGCGAAGACCAGGGCCGTTTCTTCCTATAGGTGGACGGTGCAGATTCCCCCCGCGGCCACTAGGGGGTCCCCAAGATGAAAGTTGAGGTTCAGCCTCAATATATTTGGGGAGAATAAAAATGATTATTTGGAGACAGCCGAGCCCCCTGCTGTGTTCGGTGAAGCGTGCTATGCTTACACATCAAATGTAGGATATAAACACAACTAGACTGCGATGATAGCAAAGCTGTGGCTTGGGTTTTTGGGGATCAATAAAGTCCAAATCATCGTTGGGCTGTCAGCCAAGGAGTGACGTCTGAGGAAGATGAAACAAGTGAATTATACGGTGTTGAGAAAATGCTGCATCTCTTTATTCATTGACGTACAGGAGCCTTAATGTTTACCTTTTCAATATCATTCGTTAAGTTTTAATTGCTTGGTTTTGGTGAAATCAGCCTGTTTTCCTCTTAAAGTGTGACCGATTGATGCGTCTCCACAGATCATCTTAAAGGCTTCCGAATCCCCCCATTGTGGTTACAAAAGTGTAGGAGTGTTCGGATCAGGTTCAAACCCCACTGCAGTCAGCATGTTGTTGTGTCCCTGAGACACTTCACCCCAAATTGCTCCTGTGGGGATTGCCCACAGTGTTGAGTATACTTTTATACAAAGCGACTAACAAGTAACATGTAATGTAATGTAAAAACTAGGGCCCCCCCAAACAGCATCATAGGGCCCCCCAAACAGCTAGAAACGGCCCTGGTGAAGACAATAAAAAACCCACGAAGTGAAAACACAGGTGCTTTAAAAACACTTTTAATAGTGACATTTAGACACCTGAACAAACCAGGTGCACAATAAGACAATATAAATATACTTCTTCATATAGTATTTTTGTACTTTCGTTTTTGTCCTTCGAAACTGCCCTGCCACCCTGGATCTGACACTGAACAAACGGCAGCTTGTTAAACACGGTCTTTCTTTTCTCAACGACACGCAGACGGACGGCAGTGAGTGAGACACATCCGAGATGATCTGTTCAAAGGTCCCGATGTTTGCAGTTCGTCGGCACGTTTCTAAGACTTTGATCGATGTGATGCAGCACGACCGTATCGCCTCTACAGCTCAACATTATTCTTCACAACAGTAAGTTTCACGATGAACAAAAACTACATCAACATGTAGTCGTGATTCTGGACGATTATTCCCCCAAAGAATTTCAACCTTTTGAGAGACTTTTTGTGTGAAGACCTGCGTAGATTTGTTTCCGGATTCGGTCCGTTTCACAGTTTCCAACTATGGTAGAAATATTTCATTTTTTTGCACGTTTCACCACCTGAGGCTGTTTGGGACATTTTGAGCTACGGAGAGTTCAGAAACTACAGCAGAGCAGCAACATATCAAGAGCTTGGAGTAGACTCCTCTCCTGCTGATGTCCAGGTGTATATCAGTATGTAGTGTCTCTACTTTAAAGAGTCCTCTCCTGCTGATGTTCAGGTGTATATCAGTATGTAGTGTCTCTACTTTAAAGAGTCCTCTCCTGCTGATGTTCAGGTGTATATCAGTATGTAGTGTCTCTACTTTAAAGAGTCCTCTCCTGCTGATGTTCAGGTGTATATCAGTATGTAGTGTCTCTACTTTAAAGAGTCCTCTCCTGCTGATGTTCAGGTGTATATCAGTACGTAGAGTCTCTACTTTAAAGAGTCCTCTCCTGCTGATGTTCAGGTGTATCAGTATGTAGTGTCTCTACTTTAAAGAGTCCTCTCCTGCTGATGTTCAGGTGTATATCAGTATGTAGTGTCTCTACTTTAAAGAGTCCTCTCCTGCTGATGTTCAGGTGTACATCAGTATGTAGTGTCTCTACTTTAAAGAGTCCTCTCCTGCTGATGTTCAGGTGTATATCAGTACGTAGAGTCTCTACTTTAAAGAGTCCTCTCCTGCTGATGTTCAGGTGTATATGAGTATGTAGTGTCTCTACTTTAAAGAGTCCTCTCCTGCTGATGTTCAGGTGTATATCAGTATGTAGTGTCTCTACTTTAAAGAGTCCTCTCCTGCTGATGTTCAGGTGTATATCAGTATGTAGTGTCTCTACTTTGAAGAGTCCTCTCCTGCTGATGTTCAGGTGTATATCAGTATGTAGTGTCTCTACTTTAAAGAGTCCTCTCCTGCTGATGTTCAGGTGTACATCAGTATGTAGTGTCTCTACTTTAAAGAGTCCTCTCCTGCTGATGTTCAGGTGTATATCAGTACGTAGAGTCTCTACTTTAAAGAGTCCTCTCCTGCTGATGTTCAGGTGTATATGAGTATGTAGTGTCTCTACTTTAAAGAGTCCTCTCCTGCTGATGTTCAGGTGTATATCAGTATGTAGTGTCTCTACTTTAAAGAGTTATTGATGGAAACAGAACCTTACAAATCCAAGCTTCCTTAATCTCTTTAGTGGATTGTTGCTGCCGTCGCTGTAGATCAAAAACATCGTTAAAAGGCGGCGACGTCTCCAAGAACTGTCGGAGTGTTTCTGATAAGCTACGACCATGACGATGGAAAAGAAACAGGAAGAAAATGCACTGCTGGCCATCGCTGTACAAATTGACATCAATCAGAGTATGGCTGCGTGTTGAAGGGGGCGGGGCTTCCTGTCCTGCAGGGGAGTGAGCGAGGGAGGACAGGGATTGGTCCGTCAGAAGCCACGCCTCTTTTTGACTTCCTGTACATTCTCAGCAGTTTCAAGGCAATGAGCAAGAGATTTGTTTTTACTAGGACGTTCAGCCACGATGACTTTGCTTCACACGTCTTCATCTACAACAGGGGTGTCCAAACTACAGCCTGAGTATAATCAATATTTCTTTCACCTTTATTAGAATTATGCCATTTTTATTACCATTATCTTTTTATTTCTGTTATGTATATTTCATATTCTGTTCTCGTACATATCATACTCTATTTACGTGTATATAGACCTTTTCCACAACTTGTTATTTTGTACTTTATCATATGTGTTGCATTGTGGGAGGAGCTCAGGTCAGAAGCATGTCATTGCCATCTCTACTCTGCAGCTTCGTGCACGTGACAATACAACCTTTGAATTGAACCGAATGATTTCTTCTTGTTCTGTAAAGCACGTTGAGCTGCTTTGTGCATGAATGACTATAACACCCCTTATTGTTAAATACCAACTATGTGCAATATATATATATATATGCCGTTAACTACTATATATACCTGTCTGATAAATCCTCAGAACCTTTACAGACGTGTATTTAGTTTCTTAGGTAACATGAAGCTGTCTTTGGCTCTTTCTGCTGTGGGACTAATAAAGGTATTCTGATTCTGAAAGGTTATATACAAATACAGTTTATTATTATATTATTATTATGTGGACCTCAGCGATACAAGTTTGGACCCCCCTGATCTAGAACATATCTCAGTGTGATGGAAGGTCCTGGTCCTTCAGAGAGAGGATGTGTGTGTGACGGTATGAAGTGTGTGAGTGTGTGTTCAGTCGTCCTCCTGGTCGCTGTCTCTCATGCTGATCCCCTGCAGGCCGTCCCCAGACTTCACGGCGGCGGTCGCCTCCTCCACCGTCAGACGGTTGTACACGGTCTCGTAGCTCTTGTTGTTCAGCGAGACGTCCAGAACGCCCTGCAGCCGGAAGTCACGGTACGTCTTCTGATGGGGACAAGGAAGGAGACAAGGAAGCAGGGGAAGGGAGGGAAAAGAGAGCATCTTAGAAATGCAGTTTGGAAGAAACTTAGCGGGAAGATTGAGTCTTAACATTGACGAGTTGTACCATATATAGAAAAGACTCAATCATTACTCATACAATAGAAAGTAACCTTGACCTATGTGATAATATATAGATAGACCTCGACCCAGTTCAAGGTATCTTACGATATATGGAAACATTCTATATATATAAATGATCTTTTTCTTCTTATCGACTTATTGTGCGATATATGGAAATGACCTCCATAATTTTGACTTAGCAGCTTATCGTACTAACACAGGAGGCTGTGGCGCAGTGGGCTAGTGCGTTGGTGTTCAGGGGAGCACAGGTTCAAACCCCACTGCAGTCAGCATGTCGTTGTGTCCCTGGGCAAGACACTCGCCCAGGGACACAAATGAAATGATCCCTTTGGCCTGAAGTCTTGATCGTTCTTCTGTTTTAGGAGATGAAGTAGAGGAAGGCAGCGTCTGAGGAATGCACCGAGGAGGAGGGAGAGGGAGCTGCCGTTCTGCGTCTGAAAGGACACAAAGCTCAAGGACAAACCGAGTCTTTTATGTGTCGGGCCGAGGCGTCTCAAGGGTGTTTTACCTTCAGTCAGAAGCCATTATGATTCCTGGTCTGTTTGCTTTCAAGTTAAACTCGCGCATCTCTGCACATTAGCAAACTATGGAAAGACAAAGCGTCTCCGTTGAGCTTTTTGTTTCCTTCCTCTTCTCTTCACACCGCTGCTGCTGCTTCAAAGACACTCCTCGTTGGATTCCTCCGTATTTTTCTCATTGTTGTTCTTCTTCAATGTCACTTCTGGCTGTTTTACCACGAATAAGAAGTCGTTTGAAGATGACGTTTTGCCAGTCAGAGGCTCTTTCACCGCCTTTCTTTTCACAGCAGAGAAAAGGAAACTCTTGTGGGTAAAAAGTTAGAGAAATGCATTTCAGTTTGGACCCAGGTTCTGTTCTTCTGAGGATCTTAAAACAGTTCGTACCTTAACGATCTTGATGAGTGTTTTCAGCTGGTAGACGTGCAGCTGCAGGTCCATTCTGTCCGTCAGCCAAACACACACCAACTTCACAGAGCTGCTGTACCATTGCTGTAAACAACAACAACACACTGATGTGGTCACATGGTGTTTCTGCGCGATTATAATAACACACATTTTCAACTTATCCTAAATATGGAATTCAAATCAACAATTCTTACGTTATCGAGTCATCTCATACACGGACATGACCTTAATGTACGATAAAGGAACAATTACTTTAACGTTATTGATCCATCATACGACACACAACACAATTTACGTTATCAATTGATTGTTTGATATATGAACACGAGCTCAATACTTTTCACGTCGTAGACATATCGTACTATAAATCGTGACCTCAATCGGACTAAATATGGACGTGATCCGGATAATTTTTATGTCAATTGTTTATTGTATGACGTATGTAAATGACCTGGATGAGTTCTTACGTTATGGACAAATTGTACGATATACAGAAATGACCTTGATCGTTGTTACGTTATCGACTTATCGTACGATATATGATCAACGATAAAGGAACAATGACTTTATTGTTATTGATCTATCACACAATATATAACCATGAATCCTTTTACGTTATCGAATGATTGTTTGATGTATGAACGCGAGCTCAATACTTTTCACGTCGTAGACATATCGTACAATAAATCGTATAATCTTATGGTATGTTGACATGACCTCGATCGAACTAAATATGGACGTGATCCGGATCGTTTTATGTCAATTGTTTATTGTATGACTTCTGTAAATTACCTGGATACTTTTTTACGTTATGGACAAATTGTACGATATATATATCGACCTATCGTACGATATATGGACATGACCTCAACCCGTTTTACCATAACGACTTATTTGATGTGTTATAACTTATCATGTAATACATGGACACAACCTCAATGTTAGAGTACGATGATAAGCGATGACTTCAAAGCAAAGCGTTAAGGTTTAATAGTTCCTACCTAAACTCAGGAGAAGTGAAACTATCCTGAAACTGACACCAAACAGACTTTTCACTTTGTATTTATAAAAGAAAGTTGTTTTTATTCCTATTCACTTCAATCCATCGATCTGACTTTAGAGAAACGGCAGCCGCAACACACTTTTAACAAGATATATATTATATAAGATTATTATAAGTTTGGAGTTTCACAATAAGACGCATTAAGCCTTAACCTTGAGAGTGGAGTATTACAAGGGATGACACATGACCCTCGGAGGCTACCATACATCTACAGGCTGAGAATAGCACATTTCGCAGTATAAAGGCAGTGACCCGCAGCTCCAGAGCACATTATTCACAGACACCAGCAGAAAGCATGAAAACATCGTCAGAGAGGAGTTTCTTTAAATATGCTTAAAAATAACATTATGGTGACGCTAAAGAGGGCGGTTTATGGTTTGGGTTCAGAGTTCAGAGCTGTCTTTAGAAACACAACGCTTCACCACGAGGTCAAAGGATGAGCAGCATCCGAACTCGAAGAGGGGGGGACAGTTCTTTATTTTAAAAAGGTACTGTGAAGCTCCTGAATGCAGCGTGTCAGGGGAAGAAGAGTTCACGGCTCTGCGTCGACCTGAGAAATAATCAGGTTCTTGCTTTGTAATGTTCATTAAACTCTCTTCCTTCACACCTCGCACCACCCAGCGAGAACGCAGAGGGAAATTGCTCTGACACCGTAATGACCCGTAGTATTCATTTCACACCGACATGGACTGCAATTACCTTCCAATTTGAGAGATAAAAGCGGTCCAAAGGTTATTTAATGCACTTGACAAAAGCCAAAACACGTCTGTGATTATTCGGGGGTCACGCAAATATTTGAATCCATTTATTGTGGGAGCGACACCGTCTCCTTTAATTGTGTCAAAGTAATGAAGCAGTGTCGAGCAAAGCAGAATGAATGTGGACTTTCAATCAGAGGTCTTTCGAACCGTGAGTTTTGAGTATTCAACAAAGCCATAATAAGTCATGTTTAAAATAAATGAAGAGAAGAATAAAGCAGCATAACATGGAAATAATAAGTAAAGTTACTTTCCAGTCTCTTGGTGTCTCAGAAGAGACGTCCATTAAGGCTTCATAGCAGAGGACAGATTCCTCCACCATCACTAATGTCTGCTCTTCCTCATTTCCTCCTCCTCTATCGACACTAAACATTTCTAACGCTGCCGTTCGAGTCTGTGCTAATCGGCTCGCCGTGCTAACAGATGCTCGAGCATGTTGAAATTACTGGACGATGTTTGCTGCTCCTGGGATGATTTCCTCTGATTTCTCTCTCCTCTACCTCCCCCCTCTACCCCCCCCCCTCTCAATCAAACGTTTCTCTGAGTCTCTGGGAGGCGAGTAGCGGATAATCATCGGCCCGACGCTCGCCTCGCGCGCCGCGTTAGCTGTCGTGGAAATTGAGTACGAAGACGCTCCTTAATTGAGCTGATTAGAGGACGAGAGGGGAAACAGATGGAGGGTATATCGGGGGGGGGGGGGCTGCTTTGGTCTTGTCAGAAAAAATGTCTACGTGATGAAGAGGAGAGGCTTCCTGCTGGTGTCACCGTAACGATGTCATTTAAACATCTCACACATTGTCAAGGCTTGGCAAAAAAACAAACAGTCATTTTGTAAAATAATTAACTATTAAGTTTCTCATTTAAAAATGTATTATAATTATTATTATTATTTATAAGTGGCTGTGTTGAATCTGGTGCTGAGATGTGGTGAGAGACAGATTGCATTATATAGAGAATATAGATCCAAAAGCAACAGAATACATGTTGCACTGTAGAACAAATAAAAGGGTATTTAAATAAACATAAATGATTTACTTTCTAAAAAGAAAAACAAGGACGTTGAAAATATTTGAAATTCTTTAAGGTCTTTTCTTTAATTATTGAGCCGAGATATCACTTTTTTATTCTATTGTCTGCCTTAAAACACATGGATCCTAAAGAAACCTGCAACAATAAAACTAACTTCAAATATTTGATCTCGTTGAAAAGAATAATAATATCGTTAAAGACTGAAAACTAGGACTTGAATCCACATCTCCTTTATTTCTGTTCTTTCACAGCCTGCAGGTTTGTCCTCTCAAACGCTTCATTAAGGTGATCTAGCTGCTAATGTGTGTGTGTGTGTGTGTGTGTGTGTGTGTGTGTGTGGGCATGAATTACACTCCTTATCCACACAAAGACGCTCCATGGTGAGCACTTGTACACAAATAGATGGAGAGGCACATGTGAGCATGCTCACTCAGACAAAAAGAAAAAGTGTTTACAGCTGCGTGCAGAGACCCCCCCTCAACACACACACACACACACACACACACACACACACACACACACACACACACACACACACACACACACACACACACACACACACACACACACACACACACACACACACACACACACACACACACACACACACACACACACACACACACACACACACACACACACACACACACACACACACACACACACACACACACACACACACACACACACTTCTACTCTACCTCCGTCTGTGTTGATAAACCTCCTGCTTGAAGAAAAGGCTCCATCATGAATTTGACTTGCTCAGACGCACGTAAACAAGACAATTGCATACCCATAATGCACCTGGATGGAGGCTTGCTGTCGCAACACAAGATTGACTTTCTGTGTGTGTGTGTGTGAGTGTGTGTGTGTGTACAGAGGGCCTTTAAAGTTGTCTTTGTATCGGGGAATGAGGATGAAAGCAGCATTATTTGCACGATAGGTTCGTATAACATTGAATCATTTGGTCCTAAAATATGTCAGACCAGTTTTAACATTTTCTTTTTGCTAAATCATATTTTTGGCGCAGAGAAGCAAAATGGCATGTGTGGGAATGTTACGTTGATCGGAGTGTGCACGGCATAAACATACACACTTATTAGTGTAAGTCCTTTTGGATTAGGTGTGTAAACAGCGTGGTAGGAATGTTGTCGTTTGTGGACATTTAGGACGAAAAGAGAATAAAGACTTTAAAGATGTCTTTGTTTACAGCCAAGAATATACAGGCTGTCAATTACGATTCAACACATCGGGGATGGGTGTGTGTGTGTGTGTGTGTGTGTGTGTGTTTCACGTTGAAAGGCTGAGAGGCCCAGCGTCGGCTCCTCCTCGGTGCATGACTGGCTGCTTCTGAGCTCCATTAGACTCATTCCACACACACACACACACACACACACACACACACACACACACACACACACACACACACACACACACACACACACACACACACACACACACACACACACACACACACACACACACACACACACACACACACACACACACACACACACACACACACACACACACACACACACGGCTACAATGCTCTGAACCCTCAGGAGGCGGCGGGTGGCAGAAATCCATCGCTCCGCTTCGTGCTGCTAATGTGTCCGAGGCTCTGAGACGCCATGTCCGCTGCTTTGATGCACGGCGGAGAGATGGGGCATGTTTGGAAATATTTTTATAAATCTAAATCCTGGAGAGAGGTGGTGTGTGAGGAAGAGTGACGGTGTGGGATGGACGATGGAGGTGTGTGTGTGTGTGTGCAGAAGGCTCTCGTGGTTCCTAAGTGATAAACAGGTCAACAGAAGCGGTGTGTGTTTTCAGCTCACAGCGACCTGCTGCTGCGGCACAATGAAAGCTCTGAGAGAACACACACCTCGCTGTGTGTGTGTGTGTGTGTGTGTGTGGAGGTCTCTATCAGCAAGGTGGGCTTTCTAGACAGGCAGCGACTGCGTATGAAAAGATCTGACGCAGTAAAACATTATCGTCAACATGTCCTCCATTTGTTTTAAATAGTACAAAATCATTCTTTTTACAGGGCTTAGTTGGATACTCCATTCTGATTGGTCCATTTTAACATTACAGAGACTGCTAATTTCTGCTAACAGATCGTTGCTAAGGATAACAGACTGTTGCTAAGGAGGATCAAGCGTCTATGTGCAGTCCAATCAATCCACAGAAAGAAGTCCGGGCAATTTTACTATCCGCTCTGGATTAGCTTCCTGCTGTGGAATAGTTTTGGAATATCATTTTTATATTTGTGGAGAGCATGAAACTTGTAATGGCCGCCTCGCTGCAAATGATCCCTTGTTCTTCCTTTGCCCATGCCACGCCCTTTCGATTAGTTTCCTTTCATCCTGCTTCAAGCTAACTGCCTGAACAGAAAACAGGAGGTAATGATGCTTTAACTGGAGTCAACATCAATTACAACTTACACTCAGGGTTAAGATAAGTGTGCTCAGTGTTTACCTGCAGCAGGTACATGTGCAGTTGATATTTAATTGAGTCATTATTCACACAAACGCTACCTGTCAAGAAAACATAAACATTGACGTCTTGTTTGTTACACGCTCATAGCGGCTATTCAACTCACTGCTGATTCGAAGGGTTACTGCAAACGTTGGTCTGTCCATCGGTCACACCCCCACCATGACAGCCGTTCACCCTCCCACCATGACAGCCGTTCACCCTCCCACCATGACAGCCGTTCACCCTCCACCATGACAGCCGTTCACCCTCCCACCATGACAGCCGTTCACCCTCCCACCATGACAGCCGTTCACCCTCCCACCATGACAGCCGTTCACCCTCCCACCATGACAGCCGTTCACCCTCCCACCATGACAGCCGTTCACCCTCCCACCATGACAGCCGTTCACCCTCCCACCATGACAGCCGTTCACCCGGCTTCAGTGCGAGACAACGCTTTCTGATGGTCAACTTGTCGGAGTGAAATAACTTGAACAGCTCTTATGTGATCATGCCTGGAGAATACACTAGGGATGTAACGATATATCGAATATCGCGGTAAACAGATCTCTCAATACCGTCGTGAGTCTGACTAAATCTACCGCGATTTTTAAAATATTACATGGTATAGACATGGTATTTACAGGGCTACATGAACACACCTAGAGACATGGACAAGTACCAACAGTATATCTATATCTCTGTCAATAAGCCTCACCTTCTTGGCAAAAACTGTATTGTGTTTGAAGTGGTGGAGAGACAATGCACAGTTTGACCCCCTGCTGTCACCCAGGGTCAAAGCATATCTCTCTGTCCCAGCAACACCAGTACCAAGAGAGAGAGTTGTTTCCACAGCAGGGGGTTTTGCAAACGCCCAAACATCCCAGCTTCTACCTTTTAAATGTGGACATGCTCATATTCCTGAAGGATAACCTTGATGAGTGAGTGAGTGAGTGAGTGAGTGAGTGAGTGAGTGAGTGAGTGAGTGAGTGAGTGAGTGAGTTAGAGAGTGAGTGAGTGAGTGAGTTAGTGAGTGAGTGAGTGAGTGAGTGAGTTAGAGAGTGAGTGAGTGAGTGAGTGAGTGAGTTAGAGAGTGAGTGAGTGAGTGAGTGAGTGAGTGAGTGAGTGAGTTAGTGAGTGAGTGAGTGAGTGAGTGAGTTAGAGTTGAGTTACTTGAAAAACTAAAGTGAAACTTGATTTATTCGATTGCAGGGTCTGATTATTATATTGTTGACACTTTAAAATACTATTATCCTATAAAATGCTGCACAATTCAGATTTATTATTTCATAAAGAAAGAAGAATTAAGTAAAAAAAAATATATCGCGATAAATATCGTACCGTGTGTTTTTGGTAATGTTACATCCCTAGAATACACTGTAACCGTTTTTGTGTCCTGACGTTCTGATTGGTTGTTAGCCTGTGGTTACACCAATCAAGGGATTTGTTTTACTACATTAAATACGTCATTTACGTTAGCATCATTAAAATTCTTTAGATGAACTTGATGAACTGTTTGTTGCTTCAAGTTAGATTTCTCACATCACTTCTTTTAGTGATATTATCTCAGGTATAAACATCGTAAGTACAACGTTATTATAACCGAAAGAACTCCAAAAGTATGACCTAGGTTGCGGTAAACCGGCTGTGTTTTAGACTCACCTCGAACACCTTCTCGGTGTACAGCTCGTCGTTGACGCGGTCCCGCAGGATGTCCTGGTTCTGCCGGATGAAGGTGATGTAGGTGTCGGCCAGGTCCATGCCTGGTTTCTGCAGGAGAGAGGACACAGACACCTGAAGAAGAACTGCAGGGAGGAGGAGGCAGGACACGAAGAACGATGTCAAACTACATGCAGTGCGTTCAGCCTGGTGGTGGAAAGGATCATGCCTGGCATTCATCGTGCAAAGCTTCGTCCATGCTGATCATCAATGACATCACACCACAGGAGGAGGGGACGATGGAACAAACCCCTGATGATAATGGGAGAAACATAGGACACTACAAAGAGAGTCCTGTGATAACTTCAGCTAGCTTCTATAGCTCGACGCCGTGTCATTGACGGTTTCCTACGTCAAGAGACAGATATCTTACCGGGCTATCGGACCAACACACAATCAACCAATGGAGACTTAAATCCATTATAAAAGACATTGCCGAGACAACACTACGGAAAGTTGGTGATAAAGCAATGCTCTTAAGTGACCATAACTCGTTCAATGTGACAGCACCTAACCTTAGAGCCTCACTTTATAGCCAGTCGAAGCAAATACAGGTATTTCAATGTCAATGAAACAACTCCGCCTTTATCAAACTCTGAAGAACAAGACGTGACGGTCTCATTGTGTCTCTACTGATCTGCGATAACAATCACGAGGCCATTTTATCAAGATAATGGGGGTAAACTCAAACGTTTGCCTCTGAACGGTGGAGAAGGAGAAGTATCATGTGGACAATGGAAGTACTCAAGTACTGTTCTGAGGTGCATGTACTTCCCCCACTGGTTTTCATTAAGGAAAACTCTGGTAAACTGTGTTGAGCATCTCCCGCTGAGTGCCTGGTGAAAAGAAGAAGAAAATAAAACCACTTCCTCCGTGTTTGGAGTATCAAGAAGCTTCTGAAGTGTGTGTGTGGCTGGGAGAGGCAGCAGTGTGTGAACCTGCTCATTCACACTCCCTGTTGTCAGGGGAGATTACAACTGTAATGCTTATTGTAATTGCTTTGACATCTTTCACACCCGTTTTCTCTGAGCCGGCGTGCGTCCTTCCCCCCGGGGGGGCTGTTGTTCTGCTGTCAGATCCCCCGTGGAAACACAAGGAAATGGAGCCTGGAAGAAAAAACCCAGAAACCTCTTGGCTTCACTTAGAGGCAAAAAGGCAGGTTGGAGGCTGATTATGAATTTGGGTTTGTGACATTTTGCTCGTCAGAGACAACACGAAAGAAACTCACACTGTCACTGCTATGTTGGAGAGAAGAGCCGGACCTTTAGTGCCTTCACTTTGGTTTGAAGAGCAGGGAACTTTTAGCAGGAGGTTTACAGACGATTCACCACACATTTGTTTGTTCTTGGTGCAAATAAGAAGCATCAAATGTACTTTGTCTGCTTCAAATAAATGCTGTCTCGATGCACAAGACTTCTTCACTGAAGCTGCAACCATTCGTCCATTGACGGAAACTTTGATGAAAACTATATTGATAAACCACTCTCCTTTTTGCCTTCAAGACCGTTTCTTTTGAAAGGAATTTCTCAAGTAAACACACCAACACTAGGGCTGAACGATTAATCGATTTTAAATTGAAATCGCGATTTGAAATGATGCGATTATCAAATGTTATACTTTTATTTTTATGGTGTGTCAGTCATCCACACCAATCAGAAGTGCTGTGCTCCACATGTACCAGCCATTGTTAACCAATCAGAAGTAGCCCATGGTGATAGACAGATTGATCCAATCACCTGCCAAGTGCTTCTGAAAGTGCCTACCCTTCCCAAATGGCTTCCAATGGAGCTTTAGATGGTCTCTGGGTCAGGTTAGCAATGCTCCATCACGTGTTTCTATCACAGGGTGAATCTGAAACTGAAGCTCGACTTTAAAGCAACGGAAGTTTCATGTAAGTTTAGTTCTTTCACTAAAGTAGTTCGGGCTGCGGGGGTGCTAGAGACGGGAGCACGTTGATACGACCTTCCTAGCCGGAGTTATGGCCGCATTTTACAATAACCTTCCGTTGGGTCGCTTCAAAACAAATATCGCAATTCGAATCGCAATATTTGTCAGAAAAATCGCAATTAGATTTTTGCCCAAAATCGTGCAGCCCTCACGTATTCAATATCGAGCTGCAACCACTAGTCGACTGTCAGCACAATCCTCAACAACATTTTGATAATTTCTTCATGTAATAAAATGCTGTCTCAGTGTTGCACATATGGGGATTTCCTGCTTTTCAGTTTTATATAATATTAAAGTAAATTCGTTTTTCGACTGACTAAACAGAACATTTAAAGACATTGATTTTTAAGGATCTAGTTTGGACATTTTCCACTATTTTCTCACATTTTATAGACCAAACAATTCATTTTATAAATAATCTGTAATGAAACCAATTGCTTGTTGCAGCCGTACATCAATGTTATTTCCTGATAAACCCGGTCTCAGCCGCAGCAGCAGCTTTCAGAGGCCTGGAACAGCAAGCGACAGGCTGAGATCAGTCAGAGACGCTCAGCTGTGATTCAGACAGACAAGAAACCCTGCAGATACCAGAGGTTAAAGTGGGGTCACATGGCTGCAAGGGCATCTGGAGTCTGAGTGTGTGTGTATGAAAAGGAGGGGGGTGTGTGGTGTGAGTGTATTGTTCAACCAGAGAGAGGATGGAGAGGCTGTGATTGACAGGCCTGTCAGAATCCACATAAAGCTCAGAAATCTTGACGAGAATGAACCCGGTGAATCTGAAGCGTGTTTGTTTCAGGGCTCGTCCTGAAGTCTCTGATCTGATCCAGCAGACGCTTCCAGGTCACGTCCACAACGATGCAGGTACATTTCAGAACTGTGTTTGAATGTCAGGGGGGTTTCTATCCACAACTAGCGATTCCTCCTCATCAAGTTTTCCATCCACACTTTAGACCCGAGAGGAGTTGCAGTGGTATGTTGACGATTCAAATCTTCAGTATTGGTCGATAATCCGAGCCGTTATCTTGTTGCATATTAAAGTCCAATTTATACTTTCAATGTCCGTGTGTCTGCGATGGTCCGTTTATAATCCTTCTGATGCAAATGATCAGCCATGACCATTAGTGACTAATCAAGAACTGGCAATAACTGTTCCCTTAGCAGAACTGTTCCCTTAGCAGAACTGCTCCCTTAATTACGGTGGCCCTGAAGTGCAAGACACCACAGCATTTCAGAAAACACAACAGCATTTCAGAAAACATTTCACATTGGACGGAAAGGGTATTCCTTAGGGAGAACACTTCTTGTTTGTGATTGGACAGAGCCAGCCATAGAAGCACTGCTGTGATTCTCCATGACACAGACAGTCTGTGGTTTGTACTTGTTTAACTTGTGTCCAGTTTCTGAACAGATATGAGGAGCTGTGAGCTCTGAGTGTGTGCTAACGTCTGATGTGTTGGGACCATAGACTGGGTTGGGACGTTGGGACCGGTTGGGACATATTGCGCTGTCGGGCGTTGACCAATCACGAAGCGTCATTTCTTGACTGGCAGCAAAAACAACCAATCACAGCAGTGCTTCTCTGGCTGGCTCTGTCCAATCACAAACAAGAAGTGTTCTCCCTAAAGGAATACCCTTTCCGTCCAATGTGAAATGCTGTGGTGTTTTGCACTTCAGGGCCACCGTACTTAGCAGAACTGTTCCCTTAGCAGAACTGCTTCCTTAGCAGAACTGCTTCCTTAGCAGAACTGTTCCCTTAGCAGAACTGCTCCCTTAGCAGAACTGCTTCCTTAGCAGAACTGTTCCCTTAGCAGAACTGCTTCCTTAGCATAACTGTTCCCTTAGCAGAACTGCTTCCTTAGCAGAACTGTTCCCTTAGCAGAACTGTTCCCTTAGCAGAACTGCTCCCTTAGCAGAACTGTTCCCTTAGCAGAACTGCTCCCTTAGCAGAACTGTTCCCTTAGCAGAACTGCTCCCTTAGCAGAACTGTTCTCTTAGCAGAACTGCTCCCTTAGCAGAACTGCTCCCTTAGCAGAACTGTTCCCTTAGCAGAACTGTTCCCTTAGCAGAACTGTTCCCTTAACAGAACTGCTCCCTTAGCAGAACTGCTCCCTTAGCAGAACTGCTCCCTTAGCAGAACTGTTCTCTTAGCAGAACTGCTCCCTTAGCAGAACTGTTCCCTTAACAGAACTGTTCCCTTAGCAGAACTGTTCCCTTAGCAGAACTGTTCCCTTAGCAGAACTGTTCCCTTAGCAGAACTGCTCCCTTAGCAGAACTGTTCCCTTAGCAGAACTGCTCCCTTAGCAGAACTGTTCCCTTAGCAGAACTGCTTCCTTAGCAGAACTGTTCCCTTAGCAGAACTGTTCCCTTAGCAGAACTGCTCCCTTAGCAGAACTGCTCCCTTAGCAGAACTGTTCCCTTAGCAGAACTGTTCCCTTAGCAGAACTGTTCCCTTAGCAGAACTGTTCTCTTAGCAGAACTGCTCCCTTAGCAGAACTGTTCCCTTAGCAGAACTGTTCCCTTAACAGAACTGCTCCCTTAGCAGAACTGCTCCCTTAGAAGAACTGTTCCCTTAGCAGAACTGTTCCCTTAGCAGAACTGTTCCCTTAGCAGAACTGTTCTCTTAGCAGAACTGCTCCCTTAGCAGAACTGCTCCCTTAGCAGAACTGTTCCCTTAGCAGAACTGTTCCCTTAACAGAACTGCTCCCTTAGCAGAACTGCTCCCTTAGCAGAACTGTTCCCTTAGCAGAACTGCTCCCTTAGCAGAACTGCTCCCTTAGCAGAACTGTTCCCTTAGCAGAACTGTTCCCTTAGCAGAACTGCTGACCGAAGAAATATAACAAACGTATTGATTTTATTAAAGAACAGTTGTGTAAGCAGATTTGCCGATACTGCCGTTAACAGCATGAATATAACGCGTCTTTAAAGGAATGATGTGCCATTGACCTCCTGACAAACAAAATATTGCGGAGGGCGGATCGGTGTGCACTCGTGGAATGACGTACCGATTGTCTCAATTGTAGTAGGAATTGAACTCTCTACACCGAGAGTAAGTACTGGGCTTTAGACTCTTTGATTCTACAAGCTTTCCAATACTCGTGAGTCCTGAGTTTCTTTCCACTGCTGATTCAGGAATCTCCTTGACCCAAAGAAAATAATTATCCTTCACAACCTTTTTCCACCAGTGGATTCTTGAATTGCTAACACAACATGCCCATATGACCTTTTGGCAACAAACAAGCCTTAACCCTAAGTTTCCAATGTCACAGAATAAAAACCTAAAGAACTAAAGATCGCCTTAGGCCGCCAGCATTCCCAACCAGATTCAACCGATACCCAGGTGGTGGATAGTGGACATACAGCCGTAGATATGAGAGTAGAAATTCAGTCTTCTTTGGCCTCATATGTTCTGGCACCAGGTCAACGAATGAACTATCCCTGGATCAATCAAGGTGCTTGCAAAGCACAGTCCATGACATGCATAGACTTGCCAAGCCACATTTGAAAATGGAATTAGAAAGTTGTCTTTAATCTGCCAACTCTAGACATGACTTTGCAGCGGATTAAGATAAGCAGGAAGACTCCTGTCCAAGACTATACTACAGATAATAGCTGAGTAGCAATTCTAACAGACGGGGAAAATTAGAAATCGTTATTATAGTTCAATAAGGAAAACAGTCAAAGTTAGCTTTATTATGCAAGATCGTAACAGGTTTGTCATCGGTTGCTGTGAAAGCAAGTTTGAGGCTGAAGTACGGAGAGGATCAGCCGAAGAATAACCAAACCTTCATTTATGTTACAGGCTGGATTTTATGTTTCTAAACCAGGCGTGTTTCAGGTGAGACAAAACATTGACTTGTCAACAGTAGGAAATCAAACTTGAACTCTATGACCCTCTGGCATCTTAGTTCTAAACAGAGAACTCTAAATGCTGCTTTATGAGATGATATTTTAAACAACATTGTGTTTCCTACTTTGACGCACCGTGCACAAAAAAAAAAGGTTTTACCAGATCTGGTTTGGAGGGAATTGACTAGCCTGCACATCGCTGACCTCAACCCCACCCACCTCTCTCCAACAAGTACAGGAGGAAGGAGCGAGGGAGATCAACTTTTAAAAACGTATCCGCACAAGTGTGAACAGGGTCAAAGCAGGAGAGAAATCTGTAGTGCAACATTCCTGATTGTGTGTGTGTGTGTGTGTGTGTGTGTGTGTGTGTGTGTGTGTGTGTGTGTGTGTGTGTGTGTGCCACTGGCAACATATTACTGCCCTTGTTGTCACTGGAGACATCAATTTCCCCTTAAGGCTTAGTCTCAATCATTTACCTCTCCTTTCTCTCGCTCAGACGAGGCGACAAAGCGGCGTGACAGATCGGAGACGCCGGCACAGTTCCAGCCACTGAGATTAAGACTTTAACACGAAGAGGAAAGAGAAGAAACAAAAGATACGAGCGGCTCGGAGCTCTTGTCACGCTCTGCCCTCTCTTTCTGTTTGGTCTTCTGCACTGTAGCCAAACACCAGTAATCCCCTCCGCCACGGGATAATGGCCACCTGGATGCCCGTCAACATTTGACAACAAGGAAGGAAGAAAAAAAAAATAGAGAGTGTAAAATGAAGACGTGTTCGGATACAGACAGGGAGGGGCCCGTTGATAATGAGCGGTTTGTGGGTGAGGAGGGGGAGGCAGTGAAATGCCAGGTAATCACACACTGTTACCGGCCTCCTTTCCTGCCCTGGATTCATTTCTGTGCACGGTGCGTGTGTACACGTTTGAGTGCTGGCACGGCACGGCACAAAGCCCCGATATTATCCAAAATAACCCGGGAACAATGTTTATGATGCCGGTTGGATTAGCTGGAACTAATAATAGATTTCACTCACTGTAGATATCCATCAGCGGTCATGTTGCTTCAGTTTACAACAAACGGCCTTTAAGAAAACGGCTGATAAATATTGAATATGTGATTATTAATGAAGAGCAACAGAACATATTTTAACAAGAAGAACCAGATCCTATTTGGGGTATTTTTGATGATTAAACAATAATGAAAATATACATTTGCTGGTTTTCTGTTGATCCTTTACGAGGGAATTTAACATTCATTAAATAAATTGCTAAATGATTCTGAACACAAGATATACATTTTTTTTCCAAGCAAATATTCGTTTAGCTTTTGTTTTTAAATGTGTTTTTAAATGTGTCCCAAAGTGACTTGTATATTTCACACGTTAAAGGGTTTTAGGTTAACCTTTTTGCCACATTGGACTTCGGTCAAATGTATTTCTTGGAAAGGTGAACAATTACATTTCAAAGGTTCAAAATGTTGGAACGTGTGATTTTAATTGTTGTCACACCTCACACGTGATTCAGATATAACTTTATAACCCCAAATGTCACCGAGTGCTCCGGTCCCAGCTGTTTAAGTCACGCTTTAGTGTCCCCTGATATAGCGTTTGTTTCTGAAGCTGCAGTGTGTTTCCGTTAATGGCAATGTTTTGGGCCGTAGAAAACATTAATACAATAACATTTAAAAAACTGGTCAATTTACACCAAATTAAAACAATTATAAAAGGTATAACAACCTGTGAGTTTTAACCAAGGCTTAACCACTGAACTATTAAAAAAGCCGTAAATCACTCGGATTGTAAGTCAAATATAAAAAGGCATAAATACATAATTAGTTCGATAAATAAAACACAGGTATTTCCCTCATTAAATACAGAGAAATAAAAGTCTCTAAATTGAAAACTCTCGGGGGGGCAAAGCTTCCTGTTTTTGTGAAAAGCTGTTGGGGGCGGAGCCAACCGCAGAAGCCCCGCCCACCTGCTCACCACCTCACCTGGGATTAAAAGAGGATTACCCGCGTCAGGTTCCCTGCACACAAAAGACCAAAAAGGCCAAGGTAGCGGTTACATTATAATTTCAGGGGAGAAGGGAAGTCTGGACGGGAACCAGAGAGCATGATGGGATATGTGGGCGGGGCCGAGGATTAAGGAGGTGTTGTCAGCTGTTCAGTGACTCAGAGTTTCTCATATCTGAGTTTCAGCCCCGTTTTTTTAGCAAAGGCAACTTCAGATAAAGTGAATACACTTTGTCATGTCCTCCATACTAACAGAGCTTTTCATGAGGATGGCAGAACTCTGAAGGGCACTCGAATGTTCTTCTGATAGCATGAATATCAACTTCTGTTATATCCAATATAGAGCTCTCAAAATAGTCTTTCATTTACAGCCAAACGGCTCAGAGGAAGACAGGAAATGTGTTCCCTGTCCTCCTTCTTCTTGTAGTCACATTGCTTTTGGATTGAAGCCTGAGAGGTTTGAATATCTTTAGTCCCAGTGGACGCTTTTAAAAAACGGCCAGCATTCATAAAACCGAACAATGGAAGAAGTAAGAATCTCAGAGGAATTGTTAATCGCTGCTTTAGGAAATGAGCGGTCACCATGATCTAATTGTGGAGATAACCCACTCTCTCCTTCACACCCTGAACGCCTCGTCACCTCCACACTTTAACTCCTCTGATCTCTGCCCATTCGCCGCCGCTCATTAAACGCTTTGCCGCCCACAAAGCGACACTTCAGCAAAACACATCTCCAAGGACGAGAGTGCAATTAATTAAGACTTGTTGTGTGATCTTTGGCTCGGAATAAAAACCTCTTTATCTTCCACACATGTTAAACACGGCACGATGCAAACGCTTTGCATTTCTCTCCCCTCGTTTCTCCGACTGAAAGCGCACGGACACGGTGATATGGGGGAAAGAAAGATGGACAGGGTGAAGAATAAAACAGCGGGACTCACGGGGACCTCCACATACTTGGCAGCTGCTTTCACCTTTCAGAGGGGGGGGGGGGGGGGGAGAGGAAGGAAGACACTGGAGTTCAGCTGAGATCTGGTTTCCTCAGAGAGTCGGAGAAAGAAACCGCTCTGTGTTGGCGGGACAAAAAGGAGCGTACTCACTGTGAACGAGAGGATGGAAGAGAAGAATGTGCCTTCATCGTATCTGGAGAGTTTGGAGAGGACGCCGTCTAAAACAGCGGCGAACTGCAGAGGGGCAGACACAACAACCTCTTACTCTGCCGTCATTTCAACGTCTCATGTTACTGAGGTTTGAGGAAAGGAAACAAAGCAATCACAATTATTTGAGAATTCCTCTTAGAGTTTATATCGTGTGTTTAGTGAAACAAAGCACCATTCAGGCAGCGGGTTAAGATACAGTAAAGAAAATATACGTTTTATTACAAAATGATATATAAATATATTTATATTATGTTAAATAAGCCGTAAATAAACGAAAATATGGGTAATATTAATAATATACTGATAATAATAAGACACATAGAAAATGAACAAATGGATACGTGTGATTTAATATCAGACCAACAATGATTATAATATAAATTATGAAATAAAGAACTTTTACCAATTTAGAAACATTCATAAGAGTGAGCATATAGAATATAAATATAATACGTTGTTGTTCATTACAAGCAAAAAACGAACGGATAAATGAAATGAGAATAGAAAGTGTTAAATCTATCTTTTCTGTGTGAGGCTTTAAAAAAAGAAGTGGAAAATAACATGTCTCAAAAGAATAGAATAATAACTAAATAACAAAAGGAGAGTGAGGTGTGACCCCACTCCGCCTGCATGGAAACAGCACGAGAGGATTTGATTGGAAAGAAATGTACCTTTGTGACCAGGGAGGAAAGCATGTCTTTGAACGCCTCGTCGATCAGAACATCGATTTTGGAGTGGTATTGTTGCTTGGGAGGGGGGAGGAGGGGGAGGGGGGGGAGACAAAAAGCAATATTTTATTATTTCTAGAAAGACACACAAAAAGTCAAAGTGACTCCTCGCCTCCTGAGACAGAAGCACAGCTTTGTCTGTTCTGTGCGAGACAGAGAGGAGAAACATACAATGAACATCAAGTCTTCACACACACACTCACACACCTCCCGTGACAAACCTCCCCATCCGTGCCCCTCCGCTGAGTTAAGCAGCTAATAGGACCATTCAGCGTCTGAAAGGCATTCCCGTCCGCGCTGGAAAAAGCGAAGGAATCTGAAGGATACTTTTTGTGCGTCTCCCTACAATTAGAGCAGCCTTGTATTGCTCTAAAGCACCGGTCCAGCTGCGAGGACCAAAGGCTCACACAAGATTCAATTAATCCGCCATTTCATGTCTCGTTTGGCCCCCCCCGAAAACATATTCATGGCACCTTTTCCCTTGAAGGATAAAAAATAAAAAGGCTGGGGCTGCGGGCTGAATGGCGGCAGCAGCAGGGGAGTTCATCTCCGGGCGACAATGCCCTTTCACTGGCCGTCTAAAGAACACCCAAATTAAAAATTTCAATCAACAAAGCGAACAGATCGCTGACAAATTGCGGGTCCTGTGAGGTCAGAGCCGAAAGCCCTCATTTTGCCCCCCCCCCCCCCTCCACAAGTCCGCAAAATGGCTTTCAGCGCGCCCATCTTCCTGCAGAGCTTTTTCTTTTTTCCTCTCTTCTTACCTCAATTAACATCGCTGCTCCCCCCCCCCTCCCCGTAAGACAGCAGAGACATAGTTTGGTCTTTGCCGCTGCTCCTTCGGCTCTGTGAGATGTTTTAGATTCTGCAACCGGGTCACATTCCCCCCCACGCCGTCGCTATTCACATAACCTCAGCGAGAGAAACACAGCACACTCATTAGCATGTTCATTGATTACCGCAGTGTGTAAAAGCAGAATGCGTGAATCCAGCAGTTTAATGTCCGTATTGAACTGTGAAGAGCAGGTTGTTCAGTCCTGCCTGTTGAGCTGGAACAATCTGGAAGCATTCTGGAAACAAGAGGTGTGATTGAGGAACGCCAGCAGGACTTGTTGACTTGTTGACAGGACTCGCTGCAGATGGACGCTAGATGCAGACGAACTGACCGCACTAGAGGTCTGCCGTGACGTCTCTGAGAGCCTTCAGACTGTCAGGGGTCAGAGGTCAGGAGGCCTCATTCACAACACCCACCGCCAAGTGAGCACGAGCTGCATCCACTGAACCGCATTCAGGAGAATCAAGTGATGTTTAAAGAGCACGGAGAAAGAAACCTGCTGGATTCAAACGGCTCGCTGAAGGCTACATGCTTTTATGATTTGCTGGTTGCATTTAACGAGATAACACCAGCATAAAGGGTCTTATAGATATTAAAGTCATTATAACTTTCAGGCACACGTCAATCACATCGATTCGTTAACATACAGAACAGCAATATAAGAACAACAGAGGTTTAAAGAGGACATATAATTGGTATTCCAACACCAACGGTCTAAGTAAAATACATTTTCTTTCTAGTCTCACTTCGCACATATGGCACTTTAAATCCGGGCCAATTATTTGATCGAAGCTTGCAAGCATTCTGTACAACAACATATGTGCATTCAAATGAAGCCTTGCTGCATCCTCCCCGTATAGAAATGAAACCATATGTCCAGACTGTGTAATGTGCAGAAAGGAGACCCGTCGCCTTGTTGGAAATGTTGCTCTCAGAGTAGATCAGCAAAGTCTACGTTTGGAAGTGGCTTATAAGTGTTCCAGTTATAACGCTGTAAAGTATTAAGGACATATCGGTTTATGTAGAACCTCAAATATACACTTAAAGAGGACCTATCATGCTATATTGGAAACATATATTGTTGGGCCATACCTATACAAAACAGGTCTGTGAAGATCATCAGATTAGAGAAACGCGGATCTTGGGTCCTTAGCTTGAAAAAAAAAGAAAGAAGAGGAGGCGGAGCTAATGCCTGATCAGAATTCTACCGGAGATAAAGTTAAATTCTGTTGTGATAAAACGCCATCCTGTTCTAAACCACATCAAGGATTATATCTGAAACAGTATGGAGCTCTAATGCTTTTTCTCTTGCAGGTTTATCACAAGGTGAGTTCCTTTTGTATTTCCTGCTTTTTAAACACGCTCTCCAGCACAGGTTAGCTCTGAGTGTTAGCGAGGCTTGCTAATGTAAACAAAGACGTCCAAAACACGTCAGGCATTGTTTCTGATAGCAACTTTCTGTGGGTCCTCCGACGTCACCACGGATGGACACGTCAGTTCGGATGGAATCTGTATCCGCTCGTTGTACCCCCGTTTTTAAAAGATTTGGGTACGGAGGAAGAGAGAGAGGGTTTTATTTCCTGACGCTGCGTGAGTTCCCCGACACACCGGGGACATATGGTGATGTATAAAAGACATCACAAAGTGCATTTTGCATGATAGGTCCCCTTTAAGTTAGCGCTATAATAACCAACCATGGTTTCAAAGTGTTTCTAATGAGGCAAGGAACTTTAAGACATGCCAAATGCTATAACTATGAAGGGTAAGAAACTATCCTACGTCACACAGAAAAAGGTGAGGATTTGGTTTAACAATCCCTGCTCTGCTTCCTCTGTGCTAACAATGAACCAAGAAGTGTTGAAACACCCAGGAGAAGGAAAGAGACGACAACGAAGCTCCCATGTTTTAAATGTAGATGACGTGGAACTGCTTCAGGTGAAAACGTTTCCCCAAGATATACACTTTTTAGAAGACAAAGCTCGATGTCTGCTCATTGTTTAGAGAGATTTCTCGTTCTTTAAGTCTAAGAAGTTTCCTTAAGCTTCTACATATAACATATTAAGGTCCTGACACACCAATCTGACACCAAAGGACACGTCCCGACGGACCCGACTGTTGCGTCGCCTCGCGGCTCTGCGTCTAGACTTCAGCCGACGGCCAAGAAGCACGTACGAACTGCGCATGCGTGAGTGGCAATAACTCTCCCTACCTGCAGGCGGCGGTAGTGTGTATTCGCCATTCAAAAGAGGCAACAACCGGAAGACAGACTGCGTGATATAAACAAACAACTAGTGTGTGTCTCTACAGCGAGAAGCTCACAGGGCTTTCCTGAACCTGTGTCGAGAGCTGGAGTTAAATTAAATCTCACATTTGCCTTCTTAATCGTTTGTTTGCGTACCTCACTTCCGTTTCGCTTCTCATGCACTGATTCGCTAATCTGAACAGCCAATCAGAGTGATTTCTTTTGCCGACAGCCTCCAGATTCAACATGTCGAATCGGCGGCGGAAGGTGTCGGCACGACCGCAAAGACACGACGGGGCGGGACACACCAATCTGAGTAGGGCGACAGGACGCTCATCGACGGCCAGACATCTACCGACGCCGAAAATTGGCTTGGTGTGTCAGGACCTTTATTTGTAGGAGTTCCCTGTACCCAGATGATAAGACACTTTACTGCAGTCTCCCACCACGTCTTACATTTGTTGTCTTTATTATCTACATCTGATGAACTAGTTAAGGGGCTTTCAGCAAATCAAGAGTTATTCAGGTGTGGAAAAGTATGGAAACACGTAGAATCTCTCCAGGACCACCAGTTGACGCACTGGCTTGGCGAAGTCTCCATTTTGAGATTAGTCTTTGTGATATTCAGTTTGATTGATGAGTGGGATGTGTTTACTGACATGTGTTAAGATAAGAAAACAAGGCCAGTTGGAGCTCAGGTGGAGAAGTGTGACAGGAAAGACATGTTTTGAGGTGATGGACGGACTTACCCATTGTTTGTCAATCTGGGATTCAAACAATGACGAGGATGGACGTGAGGGACGGGGAGGAGATGAGACGAGGAAGAAAAGAGGGAAACCGTTATTTAATGACACATCAGGGACTTTAAAAACATCTTAACTTTTAATTAGAGAACTATGAGATGGAGTTACAACTACTTTCCATTTCCATCATAGTTTTAACCTTTAAATTAAAAATTCAAGACCCATTTTAACATCACATTGAACAAGAATGAGTAATTGTCAGATTTGAGTTATAAAGTCGATCATAAGAGACTCCGAACGTATCTCTGATTGTTGGCTGTGAAACGAGCAGAAAGCAGACGGGGTGTAAAAGCTTTTTTTGCCTTTTGAGAACTCCTGAGAACATTTCATCCTCAAGGTTATTCACTCAGAGTTCAGCCCGACGAACTGAATCAAACATTTACTGCGACAACAAAGTCAAACGGAGGCGTGTTGTGTTTGGAAACTCAGAGGAACTTCGTGAAATCAGTTTGTGCTCCACACAATGTGTCCCTTACAAAACGCTCAGTTTGTTGATTCTGGATTCTAAATCTTTACTCTTGGTTCTTTACCATCACTCAATTATTTGTTCAATGTAAATGTCTGATCTCTTTAAAGACTCCTCTCCTGCTGATGTTCAGGTGTATATGAGTATGTCGTGTCTCTACTTTAAAGAGTCCTCTCCTGCTGATGTTCAGGTGTATATCAGTATGTAGTGTCTCTACTTTAAAGAGTCCTCTCCTGCTGATGTTCAGGTGTATTTCAGTATGTAGTGTCTCTACTTTAATGTACGACTTTTTATGTATTTCATTTTTGTCTTATTCTGTCTAACACTAGAACCAGTGTGTGTGTGTGTGTGTGTGTGTGTGTGTGTGTGGATGCTTTGTGTGTGTATAGAGCTGGAGTATCCTTCTGCAGGCAGGTATTGAGTGTGTGAGAAGGATTAAATGGACGGATGGAGGTGTTCTCTGAGTGGCGCTGGCATGTTGGAGGCTGGTGAAGAAAGAAGCTGAAGGTCAAGAGAGCAGCGAGCTTAGATAGAGACACACACACACACACACACCCACACACACACAACACACACACACACACACACACACACACACACACAACACACACCACACCACACACACCACACACACACCACACACACACACACACACACACACACACACACACACACACACACACACACACACACACACACACACACACACACACACACACACACACACACACACACACACCACACACACACACACACACACTTTAATACGGACCTGTTGACTACAAGCACTTCTTACCCTAAAATAGTTTATTCACTGCTGGTCATTCTCCAAACCATGCATAACCTTCTTTCTTTCTTTAATTTAGATTTCTGTGGGTAGGACTTTAACTTCTTCTCATTTTATGACTTCTATAATTAAATGTAACTATCATTTTCATTATTTGTTCTTTAAAGGGGACCTATCATGCAAAATGCACTTTCTGATGTCTTCTCTCCATCACCATGTGTCCCCGGTGTGTCGGGGAACTCACGCAGCGTCAGGAAATAAAACCCTCTCTTTTCCTCCGTACCCAAATCTCTAAAAACGGGGAACAACGGAGCTGATCCAGATTTGCGTCCGATATGACGTCATATCTGAAATGTGGACCCACGGCCCAATCAGAAAGTTGCTATCAGAAACAATGCCAGACTGTTTTGGACGTAATATGGTCGGTGTTTACATTAGCATCGCTAACACTCAGAGCTAACCTGTACTGGAGAGCATGTGTGTGAAGAAGCAGGAACTCACCTTGTGGTATAACCGGCAAGAGAGAAAGCCTTTGAGCTCCAGACTGTTTCAGATCCTTGATAATCCATGATATGGCGTTTCATCACGGCAGCATTTAGTTTAGACGGTAGCTGCCGGGTCCCGCATGAGCTCAGACCCCTCCTCTTTTATCACATTTTTTTTTTCTAAAGCTTTATCCCCAAATCAGCACTTTAGAAACAGGAAGTGAAACAGAGGGAGATGAGGCGTGGCTAGAATGATCTGTTTGGTATTTTGAGCAAAACACTTCATAGACATGTTTTTTTATATATGTGTATATATCTGAGACCTATGCTATTGCCTACAAATAGCATGATAGGTGACCTTTAATGTTTTCCTTTCGAGGGTTTATTTCTGACTAAATGGTTAATAAAAAACATTTTCTAGCAGATACATGTTTGAACTGTAATGAATTATTACTCTATAAATGGAAACAATTAACAAATATTTCCATTATGGATTAATAGTTTGGTCCATAAAGTCAGAAATGTGTGAAACATGTCCTTCCTAGTTCCTCATGGTCCAAGGCTTTACATGTCTTGTATCAGTCCAACACCAACACATATTCCCTTCTGTTTGATATACAATAGAGAAAACCAGGAACTAGTTGACAGGGTGACGTTGGGATTTTCATCCGTAATTTATTTCGTAGAGGCTGATCGGACAGCTCCACCTGCTCACTCTGAAGAGTAGGGAGACACTGATGACTTGTTATCACATGTTGTATCATGTTTTTATAATGTTTATGCCATGACGTTTGTATTTTGTTGTTGCTGGCTTTGTACAGCCCTTTAATACATTTTGATTTGGTTTTTTAGATTTGATGATGAGGTGTGCGATCAAAATGTTACTCGGGGAATATAAAGAAAGCTGCAGGACAGTTTGTCTCAGACAGTATGAGGGAGTTGGACTGTATTATTATATACATTGAAAAAGGTCTCCTATTATACTGTTTTTCATCAATATATTATAGGCCTCAGAAATATCCAATCCCCTCTGTTCCAGCCCTGTTTCCAAAGTGCTGATTCTCTGTCTGTTACTTTAGATGAAAATAGGGATGCTCCGATTGCAGCTCACTGATCCAGTAATGAGTGACCCGACAGTGAAGAATACATATATTTATAACTAGTTTAGCTTGTTCCAGAGGTAGATACAATAGCTAAGTGTGTTAGCTCTAACTCTTAGTGTGTGTTGCTCCGCTCCCCGGTCCGGCGGGCGGAGCTGCAGGATTTCTGCTTCACGTTGCATTCCGCTATTTTACTGTCTTTTTCGGACACCTTCAAATAATGCCAGACCGGTGAAGCCATGTTGGCGAGCTTGCTTTGCCGCGCACAGAGAAAAGTGTCATGTATTTTACGTCTCGCGATCGGCATGTTTAGAGAGCACCGATCGATCGGTAGAGAGTGAGTATCGGGATCGAGATCGGCCGATACTCACTCTCTACCGATCGATCGGAGCATCCCTAGATGAAAATAAGGAGCCCCTCCCCACGCCCCTCTGAGAGACATTTGGTTACAAAGAACACAATGGTGCTCTAGAGGAGACTCAGGTGATAAGGTGTTGATGTAGAAGAGACATGAAGAAGAGGGGACACATGTTGATGTAGAAGAGACATGAAGAAGAGGGGACACATGTTGATGTAGAAGAGACATGAGGAAGAGGGGACACATGTTGATGTAGAAGAGACATGAAGAAGAGGGGACACATGTTGATGTAGAAGAGACAATGAGGAAGAGGGGACACATGTTGATGTAGAAGAGACATGAAGAAGAGGGGACACATGTTGATGTAGAAGAGACATGAAGAAGAGGGGGACACATGTTGATGTAGAAGAGAATGAAGAGAGGGGACACATGTTGATGTAGAAGAGGACATGAGAAAGAGGGGGACACATGTTGATTGTAGAAGAGACATGAGAAGAGGGGACACATGTTGATGTAAGAAGAGACATGAGAAGAGGGACACATGTTGATGTAGAAGAGACATGAAGAAGAGGGGACACATGTTGATGTAGAAGAGACATGAAGAAGAGGGGACACATGTTGATGTAGAAGAGACATGAAGAAGAGGGGACACATGTTGATGTAGAAGAGACATGAAGAAGAGGGGGACACATGTTGATGTAGAAGAGACATGAAGGAAGAGGGGACACATGTTGATGTAGAAGAGGACATGAAGAAGAGGGGACACATGTTGATGTAAAGAGACATGGAGAAGAGGGGACACATGTGAATTGTAAAAGAGAGGGGACACATGTTGATGTAGAAAGAGACATGAAGAAAAGGGGACACATGTTGACGTAGAAGAGACATGAAGAAGAGGGGACACATGTTGACGTAGAAGAGACATGAAGAAGAGGGGACACATGTTGATGTAGAAGAGACATGAAGAAGAGGGGACACATGTTGATGTAGAAGAGACATGAAGAAGAGGGGACACATGTTGATGTAGAAGAGACATGAAGAAGAGGGGACACATGTTGATGTAGAAGAGACATGGAGAAGAGGGGACACATGTTGATGTAGAAGAGACGTGAGGAAGAGGACTTTGCAGAATAGGTGACCTTTAAGGGATGTATTCTGATATTCAGGGAACACTCGTTTGTCCCACCAACAAGAAGCAGATCCTGCAGGGACAGATCAATAGGACATGATTTTGAAGTTCCCAGATGGAGATGTCTTTTCTTCTCTAAAAGCTTTAGCTCGAAGCCAAACTGCAACATAAAGTAATCACACCCTGAAGCGTACTCTTCTCCTCCATGTGCCCTCCTCTCACCTCCTGGCCAGTGTCCAGCACGCAGAGTTTGGAGCACTGCTTCTTGGCGTCCATCAGCACGTTGAACATCGTGCAGACGGACAGCGGCACCCTGAAGTCCGTCGACTTACACGCCTTCTGCATTTGGCATCAAACGCAGATTTTGTTCTGTGGGAAAAACAGCAAGAAGGGTTTGTTGTTGTTGTTGATCATAAATGGCTACAACTTGATATATTTCCCGGTAACTGTGTTGTCCCTCCCAAAACATGACTGTGTATATTCAAATCTCAAATAAACTCACCTATTGCTTTTTAGAGAGATTAAATATTGTGTGTTTTATGTTAGGATTATTTTGATTAAACTCTCATCCATTTTGTGAGAGTCTTTTCGGTTACTATAAATTCTGCATTCAAACAATTATTGCAGTGTGAACTCATAAACAAGCATCACAAAGGCAGGTTATTGTTCAGAGTTTCTTTCGGTAAGGTACGTTTATTTATATAGCACATTCAAAGTGCTTTCCATCATCATTAACACAACAGAAAGGAACACAATAAAGGTTAGCAACTACTTTCCTAGATTTGCACCTGAGCTTGTTGAGGTCATAAGCTCAGACGCTAACGACTAAAGGGACATGTATGTAAAAGGTTGTGTACTATCTTTAGGGTTAGGATCAGCGTTGGTAGAGGTGAGGTAAAAGAGCCCTCAGTCTGACCTCTTGACGCAGGCCTCCATCATGTCGCTGGCCATCAGCTTCAGCCTCTGCTCCAGATGTTTGGCGAACTCCGGCTCCGGCCAATGGAGGTCGAGCACGAACGACTGCAGAGCGTCCAGCTTCCAGAACAAATCCTCCGCGGTGGCCGAGCCGTTACTGTGGGGGGAGTATTAACATAAATAAAACACAAACCTCTAAGTTCTGAAGTTGCTGATCATCACTTGTAACCATGGATGTGTACATATCTACTTAGAATAACTGATGTGTGCTTTTCTTGTATATATGCTTATTACTTTTTGACCTGCTATGCCACTAGTACCAGGAGTCTAGCACCAGGAGTCTAGTACCAGGAGTCTAGTACCAGGAGTATAATACTAGGAGTCTAATACTAGTAGTCTAGCACCAGGAGTCTAGCACCAGGAGTCTAATACTAGGAGTCTAGCACCAGCAGTCTAGTACCAGGAGTCTAGTACCAGGAGTATAATACTAGGAGTCTAATACTAGTAGTCTAGCACCAGGAGTCTAGCACCAGGAGTCTAATACTAGGAGTCTAGCACCAGGAGTCTAGCACCAGGAGTCTAATACTAGGAGTCTAGCACCAGGAGTCTAGCACCAGGAGTCTAATACTAGGAGTCTAATACTAGTAGTCTAGCACCAGGAGTCTAGCACCAGGAGTCTAATACTAGGAGTCTAGCACCAGGAGTCTAGCACCAGGAGTCTAATACTAGGAGTCTAATACTAGTAGTCTAGCACCAGGAGTCTAGTACCAGGAGTCTAGCACCAGGAGTCTAGTACCAGGAGTCTAGCACAAGGAGTCTAATACTAGGAGTCTAATACTAGTAGTCTAGCACCAGGAGTCTAGTACCAGGAGTCTAGCACCAGGAGTCTAGCACCAGGAGTCTAATACTAGGAGTCTAGTACCAGGAGTCTAGCACCAGGAGTCTAGTACCAGGAGTCTAATACTAGGAGTCTAGCACCAGGAGTCTAATACTAGGAGTCTAGTACCAGGAGTCTAATACTAGGAGTCTAGCACCAGGAGTCTAATACTAGGAGTCTAGTACCAGGAGTCTAATACTAGGAGTCTAATACTAGGAGTCTAGCACCAGGAGTCTAGTACCAGGAGTCTAGCACCACAAGTCTAATACTAGGAGTCTAGCACCAGGAGTCTAGTACCAGGAGTCTAGTACCAGGAGTCTAATACTAGGAGTCTAGCACCAGGAGTCTAATACTAGGAGTCTAGCACCAGGAGTCTAATACTAGGAGTCTAGTACCAGGAGTCTAATACTAGGAGTCTAATACTAGGAGTCTAGCACCAGGAGTCTAGTACCAGGAGTCTAATACTAGGAGTCTAGTACCAGGAGTCTAATACTAGGAGTCTAGCACCAGGAGTCTAATACTAGGAGTCTAATACTAGGAGTCTAGCACTAGGAGTCTAGTACCAGGAGTCTAGCACCAGGAGTCTAGTACCAGGAGTCTAATACTAGGAGTCTAGCACCAGGAGTCTAATACTAGGAGTCTAGTACCAGGAGTCTAATACTAGGAGTCTAGCACCAGGAGTCTAATACTAGGAGTCTAGTACCAGGAGTCTAATACTAGGAGTCTAATACTAGGAGTCTAGCACCAGGAACTGGGATCTCTCCAAGTAGCAGTCCACACTCCATATTTTAGGTCTGGTCGGGGACTTGAACCGGCGACCCAACAGCTCCCAGTCCAAGCCCCTACTGGCTGAGCCACTGAGTGAACTGTAATGCATTATTTCTCTACAAATGGCAACAATTAACAATTATTTCCATTATGGATTCACAGTTTGGTCCATGAAGTCAGGACATTGTGAAACATGTCCTTCCTAGTTTCTCATGGTCCAAGGCATGTCTTTAAATGACCAAAACATTCCCTTCTGTATACAACAGAGAAAATCAGGAAATATTTGACATGGTGACTTTTGGATTAAAAATGAAAAATGTTAACTCTCTTGCCGAAATGTTTTCCTATCACTCGACGAACCGATTTGTCGACCAAAGGTCACAGCTTTTCTCTACGGCATGTTACGTTCCAAAGAAGATTTTCTGATTTGTATTTAACGTGCATACACATGTAAAAGCACTGGCATGATTGTATCTTCGCTGATATTTGGTACAACCACGGTGGCCTGAAACATATTTCCTGTTATCCTATTAATGTATATCCTGCTTTATATGTTGTTACTGTAAATGTGTATTTCAACATGTATATCTTTTACTTTTTGAATGCTATTTTATTTCTATTTGAGATGATTACATTTTGGATTGTTTATTTCTAGTCCTTTAATTTCTCTTATGTGCAATGCCATGTCTTTTTATGCTGCAACGCAAACCTTTCCCAAATAGGGATCAATAAAGTACTTCTTATCTTATGTTATATTATCTTACCTTATCTTATCTTACCTTATCTTATGTTACCTTATCTTATCTTATGTTATATTATCTTACCTTATATTATCTTATGTTATATTATGTTATGTTATCTTATCTATCTTATGTTATCCTGAGAGGAACAAAGAGGTCACCAACCGGTTCAGTGCGCTGTGTTCTCAGAGAGTGGATCAGAGATTGTCGCAGCTTTTCTCGACAGCAAATGACTTTGTATTTGTATTTAATGTGCAGAAACATTTGAATGCACTGTCATGATTGGATCGTCGCTGGTATTTTGCACAACCAGGGTGGCCTGAAACATCTTTCCTGTCATCCTGAGAGGAACAAAGAAGAGTTCAGGTCACCGACAGGTTCTGTGTTCTCAGAGACAGATGGACGTCT
>CADEHL010001183.1:0-61204 GCA_902827135.1 Harpagifer antarcticus
GGGGTGGACCTCCTCTAGGAGGGTCTGGGGGCATGCTCCCCCGGGAAGATTATTTTAAATATTGAAGTTAAATGCATCAATCTGGTGCACTTTGAGAGCAAAATGAAGAGATCTATGGATAGCCTACATCTCTCAGCATCCATATGAAACAGAACTGTACACAGATTTACTTTTCTTTATGGATATTTTACTAATCACTCCCCTTTTAAACTGTATTCTTGTGTTACTGTCCTATAGTATTCATACCTGTGTTTCATTATTCTCTTATTTTTTTAATAACTATAGGCTAATGATCATATAAATGTGTTCCTCGCAAATACTTGTTTACATAAATGGTGACCAAACCGTTTGAGACCCACTGAGATAACTTACACTAAAGTGAACTATCTAAACACTGAGAGAGTCCTTACCTCACTGAGCTGAGGTTATACGATCCTCTCAGTCTGACAGGAGAGGACTCTCCTCCACCTTGGTGTAGAAACAGCTCTTTATATCAGTAGTAGTACCAATGCCGCTTTCGTCTCATTAGTATGCATACAAAAGTGACAGGTGACATGCCCCCAATTATGCAAATGAGCTAAGTCCCGCCTCCCATTGGTCGAGATCCTTTGATCTGAGCTAAGTCCCGCCTCCCATTGTTAGAGACCCTTTGATGTGAGAGGGTGAGGTATTATAACGGGTAGGTGTGAAAAGCCCCCCTGTGGAGTGCCTTTGTTGTCTATTTCTTTGATGTGTTTGATTAAGGTAGTCTCTTTGAAGTTATGCTGTCTGGTCCCTGTCCCCTCAGGGTTATCTAATCTAATTACCATTTGATGTTTTGCCCTTTGATGTGGTGTGTTATAAGCCTATGATGTTAATCTAGGTGTCTCTATGAGTGAGACGGTCTAGCCCCCCGCCCCCTCCCAGCCCAGGCCTCTCCCCCCTTTCTCCACCTCCTTCCTCTGGCTATGAGGCTGGCAGATTGTGGGGGGTGGAATTAGATGAAAATAGAAATATGCTCAAAACTAAATAAAAGACAGTAATTTCCACTTACCAAGTCACCTTTCAAAAAGAAAAAATGACCAAGAGATGCCTGTGACAACTTACCGCCATCCGTTGGAGAGCCAGTCAAGAAACGAATGCTGCAGCTGCGCGGGGGTCAGACGCCTACGGCCAGAGATCTGTGCACAAACTTATCTCGTGCCCTCTTTTTGTCATGCGCGTTCATGTGTACTGGAGGAGGGGCTCTGTGAGGAAGTGGCAGATTTTTCCCGGTTGTGTATTTTCTGGTTTCTCCAAAATGACCTCCCCCTGTGAAGAATAATCTTCTGGGATTCAATGCAGAGCCAATGTTGAAGAATGGAGACTGATAACTTTCATCAAACACGGAGATTTATTGAAGTATCGGCCGGAGAGGGCACACTCAGTTTCACACATGAACCATCTTCCACCGAGCGGCACTCTAAAGGTTCACAGAATATAATCCCACAATATATTGAACAAAAGGCGGATCCCAGACTTACTTAGATATGTGCTTGCTAAGGATGTTTCTTTTCAAGTTTTTGTGAAACTGTTAACTACAAGGAAGTATCTGTTTTGCAAAGAGGTTATTCATACTCATTTAAAAAGATCTTATTTAGGTTTTTAATAGTGATACCTAATAATTGTCTTTTTATAATTACTTTACACAACTATAAGGAAACCCCCTATGAAGTTATATGAGGGGAGTGATAATATAGATTTTGCTGTATGCATCAAAAAAAGGTTTTGACTGTTGAAAAAGACTCTCACTTCTACAGAGGGCTCCGCCTCCCACTCAACATAACAAGTCCCGCCTCCCCCTCCAGATCATTTAAAAGTGAGAACCCCTCAAGGACATTCGTTGAACACTAACCTTGGATCTGAAAAAAAACAAATCTCTCCCTGCGAGTTGCACCCTGGAGCAAACGCCTGGGGGGCCACCATCCTTTCCAACAATCTGGACAACCGATCTCGACAGCTATATGGCGGGCATTGATATTACTGAATGTGTGACATATCAATAAAATGCGTTGTAAGAAAAACTGTTGTATTCATTACCTCGTCGGGGTTGTAACAGAGAACATGTCTGAGAAACGGGTCATGCAAAGGGTGTACTACACTCCTTCTAATCCAGGGAGTTTAGGAGGTGTGGATAAACTCCATAGAGCTGTACAGAATGAAATGGGTAAACAAGTAAATGTAGAGAAAGTCAGAGAATATCTATCTGAGCAGGACGCATATACTTTGCATAAACCGGCCAGGGTACATTTTGTAAGAAACAGAGTTTTCGTACTCAGACCGCTACAACAATTTCAAGCAGATCTTTGCGATATGCAGTCGCTCTCTAAATATAATGATGGTTTTAATTATTTGTTAACAGTCGTAGATGTATTTTCGAAAAAAGCCTATGCTCAGGCATTAAAGAAGAAGACGGGTACAGAGGTTACCAAAGACTTTGATACAATTTTAACACACAGTCAGATTCCTAAAAAGATACAAACAGACACAGGGAAAGAATTCTTTAACAAAGTTTTTCAAAACTTATTGAAGAAACGAGGTATTGCACATTATGCAACAGCCAGTGATATGAAGGCATGTGTGGTAGAGAGATTTAACCGTACGCTGAAAACTAAAATGTGGCGGTGTTTTACAGCTAAAAACACTCATAGATATATAGACGTCTTACCTGAACTAATTGAAAGTTACAATAATAGTTATCATCGAAGTATTAAAATGACACCAATGCAGGTGACCAAGGAAAATGCGGCTCAAGTGTTTCAGAACCTGTATACCCCCTCTGGCCTTCCTAAAAAAGCTGCTGCCAAAATGAACTTTAAGGAGGGGGAGCTTGTAAGGATATCCAAATTGAGAGGGGTATTTGATATAAAATACGAGCAGAGTTATACGGACGAATTATTTACGGTGTCTGAAGGCCTACCACGGCAGCCACCTGTTTACAAACTCAAAGATTATGATGGAGAAGAGATCAAGGGGACTTTTTATGAGAAAGAGTTACAAAAAGTGAAGATATCCAGTGACAAGACTTTTCAAGTCGAGAACATTCTGAAAAGGCGTGTGGTGAGAGGGAAAAAACAAATGTTTGTATCTTGGAATAACTGGCCCGATAAATTCAACAGCTGGGTTGATGCTGGCAAAATCAAAGATGTATAAAAACAAACAGACTCAACGCTCAGTCCTTCATTCCAGCCATGGAGATAAATGAAGGGTTCTACATTACGCTGCCGTCCAATGCTAGCCTTGATGTATTTCAAAACAATACAAGCTCTAGTTATCAGGTGAACCTGGCACAACCTTTACACTTGGATGGTTCTTGGCAGGTCGCCATGACAGAAATGTCATACCCACACACCTGGTATACATACCTATGGAAGTAGCCTGTTTTGAATGGATAAAGAAACCAAAACCCCCCGCGATAGCGAGCAATTTAAAGCTACAGATGTTTCGAGGTGGTTACTATAGTAGCATAACTCAGCTCAAGGAGGAACTCGAGTCCTGCTTCAGAAAAATTGACTCTGATGTCAGTTTGTACTATAGTCCAATTCACAGGAACATTGAATTTCAGGGCGGGGGGCAATATCGTTTTCGCTTTCCAAAACCCGTCGCTTATATGCTTGGAATAAAACCAGACCAATGGCTCAAATTTGATGATAAATCAGCAGCCTACCCAGCGGATATAAATGCAGGCGTAACTCATCGATACTGCTATAGTAACGTGGTCAGTCACCAGAGGGTCGGTGACGCTTTTGCTCCTCTCCTGAGAACCGTAGATATAAAAGGAACATTCGGCGACACCATCACCCAATATTTTAGTCCTGCGTATTACTTGCCAGAAACAAAAACACACATCGAGAATATACAGATAGAGATAAAAAACGATCAGAACCAACCCAATAAAGTTTACCTACGGTAAGAGTGTAGTGAAACTTCATTTCCGACCTTCAAAAGCCGGACAATCTTTGCAAAACGATGATTCATCACGACCCCCACCGTTTTGTGAGTTACTATGAAAATCAAGCGGGAGGCTCATTACCGGGTTTTTATGGTGCACCGGTGATGTACGGCCGAGGCATTGGCTCTATATTTTCGAGATTATTTCGTTTTGTCGCCCCCCTGGTGAGAAAAGGGTTCGCCATAGCTAAACCTCATCTGAAATCGGCGGCCAAAAATATTGCATCAGACGTTATCAGTAAGGCGGTCCAAATTTGGCCGCCAATCAGATCAGGGGTCCCAGGAAGGAGCCGGTGGTCTGATGGTTTTGGCAAGAAGGGCCAGGAAGAGACCTCCAGGCAAACGGGTTCCAGCAGGTGTTAAAAAAGGAAAGCACTCAGTCAAAAGAAAATCATTAGGGAAAAAACACCCATTTATTTTCTGCTCCCATGACACAGCTTTCTATCGATGAAAAACACTACACAGAGGTCCTTCCGTTGTCTGCCATTACAGAAGACGGACCGATTGAATTTTTCATTCCCGGGGACGGGGATAAATACCTAGATATGAATGACACCTTGATGCATCTCAGGATCAAAATAACCAACGCCGATGGGACTAATCTGGCAGCTGATGCCCCCGTGGCCCTCGTTAATTATCCTCTGAATACAATTTTTAGTCAATGCGACGTTATTCTACGGGATAGGCTGATTTCTCAGTCCAGCTCAACTCATCCTTACAGAGCGATGATTGAAACGCTATTGAATTACTCTGATTCTACTTTAAAAACTCAGTTCACTGCCGGCTTATTTTATAAAGACACCGCGGGGGCTATGGACTCTGTAGTGATCGCCAATGGGCCAAACAAGGGTCTAGTAAAGAGAGCTATATTCACAGCAGAATCTCGAGAGCTTCATCTGATGGGGGCCCTACACACAGATATATTTTTCAGTGAGAGGCTTCTCCTGAACGCTGTAGATTTGAGAATCAAACTCACCAGATCTAACGATGCCTTTACTCTCATGTGTGCAAATGACTCTACATACCGTCTAAAAATACTGGGGGCTTCACTTTTTATCAAGAAAGCCACCATCTCCCCTGCCGTGCGGTTAGGTCATGCTGCGGCTCTGATGAGAGGTAACGCCCTCTACCCTTTATCTAGGGTAAACATTAAAACATATAGTATCCCTGTGAATTCCAGAATATGCAACCAAGAAAATCTCTCTTTTGGTATATGCCTAAATACATAGTATTGGGTATGGTAAATCACGAAGCCTTCACCGGAAGGAGAACGCTTTCACCTTTTAATTTCCTTCATAATGATATGGAATATCTGGCATTGTGCCAGGACGGTAGACAAGTCCCGGCCAAAGCATTCCAACCTCAATTTAACCGCGGGTCCTCAGTCAGAGAGTTTTACAACATGTTCACTGCTACAGGGAGACACATGAAAGACTTACCTCTGAGTATTGACAGAGAGGATTTCGAACAAGGATACTCATTATTGTCTTTAATCTCACTGCTGCGGAAGATGCTGATGCATTGTCTCCCATTACAAGCGGTAGTTTAAGACTGGAAATGAGATTCAGAGTACCGCTACCACAGACTACCACTTTAATCGTATATTCTTGTTTTGATTCGATTCTGGAGATTAATTCAAAACGTCAAGTGTTGGTAGATTATTACTAAGAAGACTAGAACATGAATAATCATCAATTGGACAGTCTCCTGCGCCACATGGTGGGGGACTCTTTTGGTGGAATGTGGGCGTCAGATCAGCTACCCCGAGTAAAACAATTATTTAGATACCCTGTATACATGATTGTAAACACCCACCCCTCCCACATGCCCGGAGAACACTGGCTAGCAGTGACTTTAGAGGAAGAGGATGGGGTTGGAACTTTCTTTGATTCTTTTCGGATTTCCTCCCGATTTTAGTCATTACCCGAAAAGCATCCTACATTTTCTAGAAAAACAATGTAAAACTATTTTATACCACAATCAGCAACTGCAGAATGTCATGTCTACAGCCTGTGGTCAGCATTGTGTTTTCTATCTATGTAAAAGAGCGTCGGGGTTGTCTTACGAAAATGTGTTATCTCTGTATCAAGATGATGTGATAAAAAATGATGCTGCTGTAACGAATTTTGTGAAAAAATACCAACGGTGTGAGAGACGTCATAAAGACACTCATTTTAACCACAGTGTTTGTTCTCTACAAATGTTTAAAGATTGTTACAAAATGTAGAAAATAAAAAAGGTCTGAAGACAAAATTAATTCAGGTGACTGTCTTTATTACGAAAACAAAATATACTACAACTTTAGGGGGTAAAATGTAACCAGCTGGGGCTTAATATTCTATCTTTCCTTATTCTTTTCTTCTTAAGCGAGGCACTCGGAGGTTCTTCTGCGGTGTCTGGGGTTCCTGCCACCTCCCAGCTGAGGGTCGTAGATGATTTATTATTTCTTCTTCTTTTTTCTGGGTATATTTTCTCCATTTGGCTCGCCCTCTTTGATTATACGATATTGTTCACGAGCGTGCAGGTTTTGAAAAGCTGTTAAAGGAATGTTGAGCTCATTCAGACTATTTAAAAAACCCCGCCAGCCTTTAGGCTCCGGGCATTTGTTTTATACGGCAGGATAAATGTTTAAATAAATCTAACATGTGGAACCTTTTACAGCTGTACCCTTTTCTACAAATTCCCCAGTCGGTGTCCATCCAGCTGTACTCGTGATTAATTTACTCATAATGTACTCGGCATTCTTACGGTAACGCATAGGGAGGTTTTGAAGTACCTCGTTCTTTATTTTATCAATGGACATGCCATCCTTTTCTTCTCCTTTTACCAACCCGTGTCTTCAGGTAGAGTTAAAGTAATATGTCGCTCCTCCTCCCCGTCTTGTTTGAGTAAGGTGAGATATCCTGTAGCAAGGTGTTATTTTTTCATAAGGGGGTAATCCTGTTTCGTTTAGCACTGCTCTCATTTTTTCATCCAGAACATCTTCGGCAGTGCGTCTCATTGTTTCCTTACTATGGGGGTTAGTTACACCCGTCTGATTGAGTTGATTAAACTGGTGAGGTGACAAAAACATCTTTTGACTCATGATCGAGTGAGCCCTCCTAAAAGTTGTCCTAAAATGGGGATCACCGCACCAAGCAGCGGCAAAAGAAAACCTCCAGACTGTTTTCTTAAGGCGGTGAATTTAGTTTTTAATTGGTCCTTTTATTGCCAAGAGTTTGAAAATGTTCTTTTGTTTCTTGAGTTTCTTATACTGAGCGCCTGATAGTGGAATGTTACCCTTTAGAAGATTTAGAGACAGCTCACAGAGTGATTGAAGAAAATCCGTGGAGCAGTTCTTGAGAATATCCTTACGCTTCGAGGGCTTGGCTTACACAAGGCCTTCAGCAGAGGCATGTTTCTTTTTAAACGGGCCGACATACTGATTCAAGTTTTCGTTTTTGGTACATAAACAACTGGCCACTGATTAGGTAGTGCTCCCGATCTAAGTCTGTAGATGTCTGGACAGCTAGGGGTCATGTCTACGATTAAATAACCGTGAGGATCCGTGGTGGCGTCCTCAAAACTTTGTAGGAAAAATGATTTATTACCCGGGTGTATTTGTTGAGCCAGTATGTTCATTTGTAACCTGTCTCTGGGGTTTTTAAACAAGACCATGTAATTAGTATTCAAACTAATGGTACGACTGTTTTTACCCTGATGAAAAACATTTTGGGTAAGCATCATAACACTCATATTTCTATGATGACGGTATTGGGTGAAAAGTCTGACTACTTCAGGATGTTCCGAGGCCTGAAATATAACATCGTCCAATATAATCAAATGACTTTGATCAGGAGGAAATAGAGATTCATCTTCAAATGATTCAGGCAAATCTTTGATGAACTTTATATTTTTATTCTTTTCCTGCAGTTCGGCATACATGGGCTGGAAAGAAGTATAAATCCACACAATATTTTGAGGCTGTACATCCATTACATGAATACAATTTAGCAATACATTCTTGACAAAAAAAGTTTTTCCACACCCACTGGGCCAACTACTAAACAGAAAAAGGAACACGTAGTCTGGGCTCAAAATCAATTTGACGGGGTGAAAACATTTAGTTTCTTACCCAAAAGGCAAAGTATTTCCTCCGTCTAGCAGACGTCTCTTGTCAAACACAACTCGGAACTTTTTGGTGAATGACACATTTCTCAAAACGAAACCCTTTTTATTCCGTACAATGTTGTGTTGGGGGCTCAAGACCCTCCCCCTCTCTGAGTTTTGAACGTAGCCTTCCACCAGATCTGCCAGACTGTCAAAGTTCACTCGTTCACAACATTCGTGCGTCTGCGTAATGCCTTTCACACGCATAATCACCTTTTTTTATTTTTGGTCTGGTAAGCATAACTTTTAGGGCCTGCTGAGACAAACTCTTCAATCGTATCGCCCCCGAGCTCATCTGTAAGATCCCCCAGATAAACCCCCATGGGCAGTGGAGTCTCCCCCTGTCTCGTCACATAGATGATACTATCTGTGTCGTAGTAGAAGACTCTGTGCTGTAATTTCTCCAATTCACTGTACAGTTTCACCTGGCATACGCCGTGGTAAACGCAGCAATGAATATGTTATCTACCTTGTTGGGAGGAGAGTAGCATTTTTCACCGTAACACCACTGAACAAGAGCCGTTCTGTCGTTGAGGAATGAGAAATACTTAACCTTATGTTTAGCTGAAAACAAGAGGTTAAGAAATTCTTCTGTTTTGGTCACAATCTTAGTCTGAGTCAGATTGTTTCTCTGGGCAAATTTACCCCAGAAACTGTTGAGACATAGTTTTGCCACTTGTCTTTTGGCAGGATTTGATTTGATTTTATCTGCATCCAGCAAGATACCCTGCTTAGCATGATAGTCTGCCACATACTTTTGTCTGCTCTCATCATCTGTGGCCTCTGAAGGATAACCTGATGCTTCTTGTTTACCCTTCAAAAATGTGTGTATATAGTCTACAAAAATGCTGTCACTTTCTTCTCAAAATGCCACACCTCTGTGATCTGAGTCATCTTGTACCCCATGTCCAGGGCTTTGGTGAATTCTGTGGTCACCCAAACTCCTGTTAATGCTCTTTCCTCCCTGCAGTGCATGCAGGGCCCTGTTGGTTGTTAAGCTCAGCGCATGTACGGCATAGGGTGAACACTAGCTTACCCGCTGCAGTTCGGTAGGGCAGGACAGGAAAGTAAAGACCCCTGGGAGGGTCTACTGTGGCTCTGATTAACCCAAAATAACTGTGAGGGTCTTAAAATCTCTGAATATGATCTGGGGGTGTCCAAGTGGATATAGGCCTGTACAGTTTACAAAAGGGTAGAGTGAGGTGAAATCACAATAATGAATGTCACGGTTATCATGTCATGTCACAGTTTTATGTCTAGGTTTGGGTGTTTCCGCTGTTCTCTATGTCATGTTTTCCTCCTGTCGTTAGTTTCCCTGGTGTGTCTCGTTAGCTGATTGTGTTCACCTGTGGCCCTTGTGTTTCTCCTCCCCTGCCCGGCTGTTTCTCGTCTTGTAATTATCCCTCCCTGTATTAGTCTTGTCTCGTCCTGTGTTCAGTGTTGGTGCTTCTTTTGTTGGTGACTGAGTTCCCCGGTGAGTGTTCTGTTTTTGTCTGTATTAGTTTCATTTATCCTTGAAATAAAGGTTTATCAGAGTTATCTGCATTTGGGTCCTGCTTCCTTCACTCAACCGTGACAGAAAGCACCAACCAGAAATGGACCCAGCAGATGATCCATTTGAGGTGGAACTGCAACATTTTTCCTTTGATTTGGCTTGCTGCTATGATTGGTGGAAGGGAGCGTCCAGTGTTCTGCAGAAGGAGGCCGCTCTGGTAGAGGCGCACCGGTTGGCTATGGAGAAACCAGACTTGGTGAAATTCTTACCTAGCTGGATTTTGAACTTCATCTGGGTGTGTGATTTCCAGCCTGCTGACTATAAACGTCTCGGTGTGTTCCGTCTGGAGTCAACCAGTGCTTCCGCCCCAGTTCCTGCTCCTGTCTAAGAGTCGTTTTCTGGAACTCGGCTGGCTTTTGGAGGTCCACGGAGCCTTCAGGCGGCTTCTAAGAGAAGGAGTCGCAAGTCCAGGCTAGCAATCCGAGCCCCAAGAGCCATGGTTCCGGCTACAGAACCGGCCCACACAGCCATGGTTCCGGCCCCAGTACAGGCCCCAGCAGCCATGGTTCCAGCCCCAGTTCTGGCCCCAGCAGCCATGGTTCCAGCCCCAGTTCTGGCCCCAGCAGCCATTGTTCCGGCCCCAGTTCTGGCCCCAGCAGCCATGGTTCCGGCCCCAGTTCTGGCCCCAGCAGCCATGGTTCCAGACCTAGTTCTGGCCCCAGCAGCCATGGTCCCGGCCCCAGCAGCCATGGTTCCAGCCCCAGTTCCGGCCCCAGCTGCCATAGTCCCATCCCTGGTCCCTTCTCTAGTCTCTCCTCTTGTCCCTTCCCGAGTTCCCTCTCAAGCCCTCTCTCGAGTCCCTTCTCAAGTCCCCTCTCTAGTTTCCCCTCAGGTCTCCTCTCGAGTTCCCTCTCAAGTCCCCTCTCAGGTCCCCTCTCGAGTTACCTCTCGAGTCACCTCTCGAGTTCCTTCTCGAGTCCCCTCTCCAGTCGACTCTCCAGTTTCCTCTCGAGTTCCCTCTCAAGCCCTCTCTCGAGTCCCCACTCAAGCTCCTACTCATGTGCCGTTGGAGGTCCCGCAGACTAGTCTCCTGCCGGGGGTCCTGCCAACCCCATGTCCTGTCCCGTTGGAGGTCCCGCAGACTAGTCTTCTGCGGGGGGTCCTGCCAACCCCATGTCCTGTCCCGTTGGAGGTCCGCAGACTAGTCTTCTGCCGGGGTCCTGCCAACCCCATGTCCTGTACCGTTGGAGGTTCCGCTGGGGGTCCTGCCAACCCTGTGTCCTGTCCCGTTGGAGGTCCCGCAGACTAGTCTTCTGCCGGGGTCCTGCCAACCCCATGTCCTGTCCCGTTGGAGGTTCCGCTGGGGGTCCTGCCAACCCTATGTCCTGTCTCGTTGGAGGCCCCGCCGACTACTCTCCTGCCGGGGGTCCTGCCAACCCTGTGTCCTGTCCCGTTGGAAGCCCCGCCGACTACTCTCCTGCCGGGGGTCCTGCCAACCCTGTGTCCTGTGCCGTTGGAGGTCCCGCCGTCTACTCTCCTGCCGGGGGTCCTGCCAATCCTATGTCCTGTGCTGTGGGAGGCGCCGCCGACAACTCTCCTGCCGGGGGTCCTGCCAACCCTGTGTCTGTCCCGTTGGAGGCCCCGCCGACTACTCTCCTGCCGGGGGTCCTGCCAACCCCATGTCCTGTCTCGTTGGAGGTCCCGCCGTCTACTCCTGCCGGGGGCCCTGCCAATCCCATGTCCTGTACCGTTGGAGGTTCCGCTGGGGGTCCTGCCAACCCCATGTCCTGTCTCGTTGGAGGCCCGCCAACTACTCTCCTGCCGGGGGTCCTGCCAACCCTGTGTCCTGTCCCGTTGGAGGCCCCGCCGACTACTCTCCTGCCGGGGGTCCTGCCAACCCTGTGTCCTGTCCCGTTGGAGGCCCCGCCGACTACTCTCCTGCCGGGGGTCCTGCCAACCCTGTGTCCTGTCCCGTTGGAGGCCCCGCCGACTACTCTCCTGCCGGGGGTCCTGCCCACCCCATGTCCTGTGCCGTTGGCGGTCCCGCCGACTCCCTCTGCCGGGGGTCCTGCCAACCCTTTGTCCTGTCTCGTTGGAGGCCCCGCCGACTACTCTCCTGCCGGGGGTCCTGCCAACCCTGTGTCCTGTCCCGTTGGAGGCCCCGCCGACTACTCTCCTGCCGGGGGTCCTGCCAACCCTATGTCCTGTCCCGTTGGAGGTCCCGCCGTCTACTCACCTGCCGGGGGTCCTGCCAACCCTGTGTCCTGTGCCGTTGGAGATCCCGCCGTCTACTCTCCTGCCGGGGGTCCTGCCAATCCTATGTCCTGTGCTGTGGGAGGCCCGCCGACAACTCTCCTGCCGGGGGTCCTGCCAACCCTGTGTCCTGTCCCGTTGGAGGCCCCCGGACTACTCTCCTGCTGGGGGTCCTGCCAACTCCTGGTCCTCTTCCGTGGGGGATCCTGCCGAAGCCTGTCCGCCGGCTCCGGTTCCTGTCCGGCCGACACGGGTCCTGCCCGGCCTCCGGAGCTGTCTGGTCTTCGCCCTCGATCCCGACCCTCTGTGAGCCGCGGTCTTCGCCCGCGGGCCCGGCCTCCTGACTCTTCCTGCCGCTGCCCTCGTCCTCGGGCCCGGCCCCCTGACTCTTCCTGCCGCTGCCCTCGTCCTCGAGCCCGGCCCCCTGACTCTTCCTGCCGCTGCCTTCGCCCTCATGCTCGGCCCCCTGAGTTCGCCCGCTGTGGCCTTCGCCCCACCATGGACTCTGCCTTGCCCCCGGGCCGTCTGCCCGAGACCCCCACCATGGACTCTGCCTTGCCCCCGGGCCGTCCGCCCGAGTCCCCCACCTTGGACTCTGCCTTGCCCCCAGGCGTCCGCCCGAGTCCTCCTTCTCGGCTTCTGCCTTGCCCCCGGGCCGTCCGCCCGAGACCCCCACCATGGACTCTGCCTTGCCCCCGGGCCGTCTGCCCGAGACCCCCACCATGGACTCTGCCTTGCCCCCGGGCCGTCCGCCCGAGTCCCCCACCTTGGACTCTGCCTTGCCCCCAGGCCGTCCGCCCGAGTCCTCCTTCTCGGCTTCTCGCCTTGCCCCCGGGCCGTCCGCCCGAGATCCCTTCCTGGTCCTCTACTGTGCCTGGGCGGTCAGCTCAGTCCCGTCCTCCGGACCCCCTCCACCCACCCTGCTGGACGTTGTTGGATTTTTGTTTTGGTGTTTAGGGACGTCTAGAATCCGTCCCTTGAGGGGGGGGTTCTGTCACGGTTATCATGTCATGTCACAGTTTTATGTCTAGGTTTGGGTTTTCCGCTGTTCTCTATGTCATGTTTTCCTCCTGTCGTTAGTTTCCCTGGTGTGTCTCGTTAGCTGATTGTGTTCACCTGTGGCCCTTGTGTTTCTCCTCCCCTGCCCGGCTGTTCTCGTCTTGTAATTATCCCTCCCTGTATTTAGTCTTGTCTCGTCCTGTGTTCAGTGTTGGTGCTTCTTTTGTTGGTGACTGAGTTCCCCGGTGAGTGTTCTGTTTTGTCTGTATTAGTTTCATTTATCCTTGAAATAAAGGTTTATCAGAGTTATCTGCATTTGGGTCTGCTTCCTTCACTCAACCGTGACAGAAAGCACCAACCAGAAATGGACCCAGCAGATGATCCATTTGAGTGGAACTGCAACATTTTCCTTTGATTTGGCTTGCTGCTATGATTGGTGGAAGGGAGCGTCCAGTGTTCTGCAGAAGGAGGCCGCTCTGGTAGAGGCGCACCGGTTGGCTATGGAGAAACCAGACTTGGTGAAATTCTTACTAGCTGGATTTTGAACTTCATCTGGGTGTGTGATTCCAGCTGCTGACTATAACGTCTCGGTGTGTTCCGTCTGGAGTCAACCAGTGCTTCCGCCCCAGTTCCTGCTCCTGTCTAAGAGTCGTTTTTCTGGAACTCGGCTGGCTTTTGGAGGTCCACGGAGCCTTCAGGCGGCTTCTAAGAGAAGGAGTCGCAAGTCCAGGCTAGCAATCCGAGCCCCAAGAGCCATGGTTCCGGCTACAGAACCGGCCCACACAGCCATGGTTCCGGCCCCAGTACAGGCCCCAGCAGCCATGGTTCCAGCCCCAGTTCTGGCCCCAGCAGCCATGGTTCCAGCCCCAGTTCTGGCCCCAGCAGCCATTGTTCCGGCCCCAGTTCTGGCCCCAGCAGCCATGGTTCCGGCCCCAGTTCTGGCCCCAGCAGCCATGGTTCCAGACCTAGTTCTGGCCCCAGCAGCCATGGTCCCGGCCCCAGCAGCCATGGTTCCAGCCCCAGTTCCGGCCCCAGCTGCCATAGTCCCATCCCTGGTCCCTTCTCTAGTCTCTCCTCTTGTCCCTTCCCGAGTTCCCTCTCAAGCCCTCTCTCGAGTCCCTTCTCAAGTCCCCTCTCTAGTTTCCCCTCAGGTCTCCTCTCGAGTTCCCTCTCAAGTCCCCTCTCAGGCCCTCTCGAGTTACCTCTCGAGTCACCTCTCGAGTTCCTTCTCGAGTCCCCTCTCCAGTCGACTCTCCAGTTTCCTCTCGAGTTCCCTCTCAAGCCCTCTCTCGAGTCCCTCAAGCTCCTACTCATGTGCCGTGGAGGTCCCGCAGACTAGTCTCTGCCGGGGGTCCTGCCAACCCATGTCTGTCCCGTTGGAGGTCCCGCAGACTAGTCTTCTGCGGGGGGTCCTGCCAACCCCATGTCCTGTCCCGTTGGAGGTCCCGCAGACTAGTTCTGCCGGAGGTCCTGCCAACCCCATGTCCTGTACCGTTGGAGGTTCCGCTGGGGGTCCTGCCAACCCTGTGTCCTGTCCCGTTGGAGGTCCCGCAGACTAGTCTTCTGCCGGGGGTCCTGCCAACCCCATGTCCGTCCCGTTGGAGGTTCCGCTGGGGTCCTGCCAACCCATGTCCTGTCTCGTTGGAGGCCCCGCCGACTACTCTCCTGGGGGGTCCTGCCAACCCTGTGTCCTGTCCCGTTGGAAGCCCCGCCGACTACTCTCCTGCCGGGGGTCCTGCCAACCCTGTGTCCTGTGCCGTTGGAGGTCCCGCCGTCTCTCTGCCGCTATCCTGCGGGGGTCCTGCCAATCCTATGTCCTGTGCTGTGGGAGGCGCCGCCGACAACTCTCCTGCCAGGGGTCCTGCCAACCCTGTGTCCTGTCCCGTTGGAGGCCCCGCCGACTACTCTCCTGCCGGGGGTCCTGCCAACCCCATGTCCTGTCTCGTTGGAGGTCCCGCCGTCTACTCTCCTGCCGGGGGCCCTGCCAATCCCATGTCCTGTACCGTTGGAGGTTCCGCTGGGGGTCCTGCCAACCCCATGTCCTGTCTCGTTGGAGGCCCCGCCAACTACTCCTGCCGGGGGTCCTGCCAACCCTGTGTCCTGTCCCGTTGGAGGCCCCGCCGACTACTCTCCTGCCGGGGGTCCTGCCAACCCTGTGTCCTGTCCCGTTGGAGGCCCCGCCGACTACTCTCCTGCCCGGGGTCCTGCCAACCCTGTGTCCTGTCCCGTTGGAGGCCCCGCCGACTACTCTCCTGCCGGGGGTCCTGCCAACCCCATGTCCTGTGCCGTTGGAGGTCCCGCCGACTACTCCTGCCGGGGGTCCTGCCAACCCTTTGTCCTGTCTCGTTGGAGGCCCCGCCGACTACCTTGCCGGGGGTCCTGCCAACCCTGTGTCCTGTCCCGTTGGAGGCCCCGCCGACTACTCTCCTGCCGGGGGTCCTGCCAACCCTATGTCCTGTCCCGTTGGAGGTCCCGCCGTCTACTCACCTGCCGGGCGTCCTGCCAACCCTGTGTCCTGTGCCGTTGGAGGTCCCGCCGTCTACTCTCCTGCCGGGGGTCCTGCCAACCCTATGTCCTGTGCTGTGGGAGGCCCCGCCGACAACTCTCCTGCCGGGGGTCCTGCCAACCCTGTGTCCTGTCCGTTGGAGGCCCGCCGACTACTCCTGCTGGGGGTCCTGCCAACTCCTGGTCCTCTTCCGTGGGGGATCCTGCCGAAGCCTGTCCCGCCGGCTCCGGTTCCTGTCCGGCCGACACCGGGTCCTGCCCGGCCTCCGGAGCTGTCTGGTCTTCGCCCTCGATCCCGACCCTCTGTGAGCCGCGGTCTTCGCCCGCGGGCCCGGCCTCCTGACTCTTCCTGCCGCTGCCCTCGTCCTCGGGCCCGGCCCCCTGACTCTTCCTGCCGCTGCCCTCGTCCTCGAGCCCGGCCCCCTGACTCTTCCTGCCGCTGCCTTCGCCCTCATGCTCGGCCCCCTGAGTTCGCCCGCTGTGGCCTTCGCCCCACCATGGACTCTGCCTTGCCCCCGGGCCGTCTGCCCGAGACCCCCCACCATGGACTCTGCCTTGCCCCCGGGCCGTCCGCCCGAGTCCCCCACCTTGGACTCTGCCTTGCCCCCAGGCCGTCCGCCCGAGTCCTCCTTCTCGGCTTCTGCCTTGCCCCCGGGCCGTCCGCCCGAGACCCCCACCATGGACTCTGCCTTGCCCCCGGGCCGTCTGCCCGAGACCCCACCATGGACTCTGCCTTGCCCCCGGGCCGTCCGCCCGAGTCCCCCACCTTGGACTCTGCCTTGCCCCCAGGCCGTCCGCCCGAGTCCTTTCTCGGCTTCTGCCTTGCCCCCGGGCCGTCCGCCCGAGATCCCTTCCTGGTCCTCTACTGTGCTCCTGGGCGGTCAGCTCAGTCCCGTCCTCCGGACCCCCTCCACCCACCCTGCTGGACGTTGTTGGATTTTTGTTTTGGTGTTTAGGGACGTCTAGAATCCGTCCCTTGAGGGGGGGGTTCTGTCACGGTTATCATGTCATGTCACAGTTTTATGTCTAGGTTTGGGTGTTCCGCTGTTCTCTATGTCATGTTTCCTCCTGTCGTTAGTTTCCCTGGTGTGTCTCGTTAGCTGATTGTGTTCACCTGTGGCCCTTGTGTTTCTCCTCCCCTGCCCGGCTGTTTCTCGTCTTGTAATTATCCCTCCCTGTATTTAGTCTTGTCTCGTCCTGTGTTCAGTGTTGGTGCTTCTTTTGTTGGTGACTGAGTTCCCCGGTGAGTGTTCTGTTTTTGTCTGTATTAGTTTCATTTATCCTTGAAATAAAGGTTTATCAGAGTTATCTGCATTTGGGTCCTGCTTCCTTCACTCAACCGTGACAATGAACCAGTTCATCTGCCGCTGTCGTGTGCCTCAGCTTTACAGCTTTTCCCCCGTATAGAGCATCGCGGGGGGCCAATGGTTCTGGCGCTTTGTATTCCCTGAGGAAAGCCTGTAAATCTTGATTGGATTTTTTCATCTCAACCCATGTATGCTCACGCATAACGATCACTTTGGCCCCGTGAACAGACTGTAGCTCATGCAGCTTTTCTCACTAGCAGCATGGAGCTGCTCAAATGTGTCACCTGTCAAGGGTTTTTCTCATGCCCTTGTAGCAAGATGGGCACCCGTGATAGAAGCAACCAAGAAATTCCCAAACAATCTTGGCCCCGCTACTTCAGCAAAACCATCCACGACAAAACGTCCCACTCGTTTTTCTCCTTCATTCAACGCATGTTGAATGAATACACCTTCAGTTTGGCTACCCACTCTATACATTGAACACCAGCGTCTGAGTACGTCTTGTTTTCACGGCGGTAGTCGCGGGTGGGGGTATTGCCAGGGTTTTTGGCTGTAGAAAGTTTGTGGTAAAAACTTTCATACACGCAGAAGCTATGGTCGCACGACTAAAAGGATCAACTCCTGTCTCTCCGAGAAACCCTTTTCGAAATAAAGTGCCCCCTGAGCAAGAATATCCACATCGTTTTTACAGTAAAGCAATGCCTGCTTCGAAAATCAAAAGTACCCGTGCGTACCGTCTCATACCAGGTGAAAAAGTCACTCTTTTCATCAGTTGTCATGCGTTCTACCCCATAACAATGTGCTGGAGGGTAAGGTCCGATATAACTCAGATTGGCCTTAGAGCTGAAACTGTGAGGGAAGTACCCCTTGATTTTATCTTCAAATCCCAAAGCTTTTGGCATTGCTGCTAAACGCATAGAGAGATAAGACAGTGAGTCTATGTACTTTTGTCCGAAATCCTGGTCAGTAAAAGAGATCACTTTACTTCCTTGCATTATCAAAGAGGGTTTTACCCTGCCGTCATTGCGTTAATAATGATATAGCTGTCAAAACCCTTAGCATTGTGAGCGATGAAGGTTGCATTTTTGAACTTTGGGCCTAAAGTGTGCCAGAAACTGCAGTGCACAGTCGGTTCCCTCCGCGACCCAATTTCACCCGCAGGGTTTTTGTGCACACCAGGAAGGGGACATGTACACCGTCTGCCCCCGCCATTGTTTCAAAATCATAAAACACAATGTTGTCATTGTGTCTGTCTCTTTGGGCAACACTCCGATGTAACACAGATGTTTTTCACATCGCTGTAGAAGCAGAGGTAATTTTCGCTGCATGTCTTACATTTCTTCACAGCACACTTGTGTGTTTTATCTGCACTACTCTTGGGAGTGTAGTAAGAAAGTTGACAATCTACACACTTTTTGTGTAAATCGCAGTTACTGGCAATGTCTGATGATCTCTGTGTCTGTTTTTATGTCGAGAATGACAGCCGACTGTACGGCACGTTTTGTTACAGTCTTTACAAAAATGGGTTTAAACCATCCAGAGTACATGAGGGATCAAGGCAGACAAACAATGACCAGTACAGGTGTGTGTCCATTGAGAGCTGTAGCCTGTGTAACAATGTTCGCAGACAAATGCAGAGCCTAAAAACCCCTTCAAGTTTTTAATCCCATAGTAATGGTTCTGGAAGAGAAACAAAAACACAGTTTTGTCTCGTTTGGGACCGTCTGTCTGGAATTTACAGTGAGTACGATCTTCATCGCCTCTGTAAAATACCACAATCTTGCATTTTAAACTCTCTTCGAATTTATCAATGTCGTGAATGTCACAGCTGTCTGATCTGTCAAACCCACCCCCCTCTGAATCTCTTTACCACGTTAACCTTCATTATCAGTGAGGTTGTCATGCAACAACAGTGCTAAATTAATAGCAAAACACAGCTGGTTGGATGGGTTCTGTACAACGTAAAGAAAACGCCTCTTCTTTTTAACAATCTCATTGTCCACATTTTACTAGCCAATCTTTTAGCACCACCACGGGGGATTGTACAATTTGCACCACTAACTCAAGGTTGCTGTCTGCCATTACCTCCAAATTTGACTGCACCGCGTTGAACAGCGCGTCCTCAAAATCATTCAGATTATCACCATTGGCATTAAAATGGCTGAGACATTAGCCTGCAGCTGCTCGCCCTGTAGCTCAATTTGAACAATATCTTCCCTCTCTGCCCGTGAAAAAGCATCCCTTAGCATATCATGTACATTGTTCATCAGAACCCCATAATAGGCTGTAAAGTCTGCCTCATCGTTAGGAGGAGTTAGGACTAGTACTGACGCAGTTCTGTGTTATTGAAAACAGGTCGAGACAAAACACCTGGTGAAGCATTCTGATTAGCTCCTCCACCATTCTGTAGCGAGGGGCCTGGTGCTTCTGAAGCAATCGGGGTGTCATTTTGGGCAGCGCTCCCGCCATTGCGCACGGAGGAAACTGGTGATTCCGAGTCACTCGGGGTGTCCCTAGCATATCCACCATTCTGCACGGTGGAAACTGGTGATTCCGAGTCATTCGGGGTGTCTCTAGCATATCCACCATTCTGCACGGTGGAAACTGGTGATTCCGAGTCATTCGGGGTGTCTCTAGCATATCCACCATTCTGCACGGTGGAAACTGGTGATTCAACATTGGTTGAAGTTATGCTATTTGCTCCATTCAGAGGAGTACTCCGTCTGCGAGCTGATTTAAAAGCCCGAGACCGGGGTAAGTGTCAGAGTTTTGGTAACAGTCTAATACCCACTCCAAAGCACTATCTAAGTTGATGATGGGCTTGGGTTTGTTTGTGATAAGGTGGAAGGTTCGTTTGCAACTGCTTCTTCGTCGTTTAACTCACTGATATTGTCGGAACACCGAGGAAATGGCATATCTCCATACATGAATTCCTCATCACTGCTTAGTTCATTTATGTCATTTATAGAATGAAGGAAAGAAATTTCTCTATCTGCTAAATCATCCATGTTTGACCGTTTATGAAACCAAATAAAAATCAAAAATACATTTGTCACAGCTGAAGAAACATACCGTTCGGTTACATCGGCACCAATTTACATGAGACCCCCCTCCAGCTTATTCAGTTGGTGTGACCATAAAGTTGCAGCAGTGGGGGTGCTCTTGATAATAGTTTAGTTGATCTATACAGAAAAAGACAGAGAAAAAAAGAAGGATAAGTATTTGAAAAACATAGGATTATACATTTAACAACTATTCATTTATCGAACATCTTATAAAACAACCATAAAACTCATTTACCGGAGTGATATCTCGTCAGGAGGGGATCTGTCAGAAGAGCAATATCGATCTGAATCTCGCGTAGAGTCTCTGCTGATAGTTCGCCCTCGACCTGATGACGAGGGGCTGAGTCTGTCTGACTCGATAGGAGCGTGTCTGGGACGGGGTTGTAACTCAAAATCGTCCAAATAGGCACTGCAAGCGTCAAAATCGGCCTGAAGCTCTGACGGGATCTGTATGAGGGTTTCAGACCCGAGCGGGTTGCAGGGGGGCGTTGAAAAGGGGGGAGTCTGCCTGGTTATCTGAGGCACAGGGGAGGGTGATGGCTGCCCCTAGGAGATCTGCAGTTGTCTCAAAAGGTAGGCTGAGTGTATACTCCACTTTTCCATACAAACTAAACTAAAGAGAATATCCTTAGGTATCACTATTAAAAACCTAAATAAGATCTTTTTAAATGAGTATGAATAACTCTTTGCAAAACAGATACTTCCTTGTAGTTAACAGTTTCACAAAAACTTGAAAAGAAACATCCTTAGCAAGCACATATCATTTAAAACAAACCCTGAATCAAATCTAGAGAGGACAATAACGTTTTTAGGTGTCTTAGTGAGTGAAAATTAATGGCTGTTTTATTTAGTTTGAGCGTCTTTTTTTAAAAACTAACTCCATCCCCTCGCTTCTCACCTCACAGAGAGTGTCTTAATCAACATATAGATTAACATCCCAGGCTTATCTCAAACCCTCACTTCAAAGGAACTCCAAGTGTGTGTGTGTGTGTGGTGTGTGTGTGTGTGTGGGTGTGTGTGTGTTGTGTGTGTGTGTGTGTGGTGTGTGTGTGTGTGTGTGTGTGTGTGTGTGTGTGTGTGTTAATTGTTCTTAAAGGTAGGGGGAGGTCATTTTGGACAAACCAGCTCGAGTGAGCTAGAATTAGAAAATACACAACCGGGAAAATCTTCCACTTCCTCACAGAGCCCCTCCTCCAGTACACATGAACGCGCATGACAAAAAGAGGCCACGAGATAAGTTTGTGCACAGATCTTTGGCTGTAGGCGTCTGACCCCCGCGCAGCTGCGGCATTCGTTTCTTGACTGGCTCTCCGAACGGATGGCGGTAAGTTGTCACAGGCATCTCTTGGTCATTTTTTCTTTTTGAAAGGTGACTTGGTAAGTGGAAATTACTGTCTTTTATTTAGTTTTGAGCATATTTCTAATTTCATCTAATTCCACCCCCCACAATCTGCCAGAGGAAGGGGGTGGAGAAAGGGGGGAGAGGCCTGGGCTGGGAGGGGGGGCGGGGGCTAGACCGTCTCACTCATAGAGACACCTAGATTAACATCATAGGCTTATAACACACCACATCAAAGGGCAAAACATCAAAGGCTAATTAGATTAGATAACCCTGAGGGGACAGGGACCAGACAGCATAACTTCAAAGAGACTACCTTAATCAAACACATCAAAGAAATAGACAACAAAGGCACTCCACAGGGGAGCTTTTCACACCTACCCGTTATAATACCTCACCCCCTCACATCAAAGGGTCTCGAACAATGGGAGGCGGGACTTAGCTCATTTGCATAATTGGGGGCGTGTCACCTGTCACTTTTTTATGCATACTAATGAGACGAATGCGGCATTGGTACTATACTTATATCCGTTAGCATAGCTAGCTAACCAGATGCTAACAACAACATTCCACGTTACCGCTCGCGCACTCACAAAATGCGCTCGTGCCACACACATACAGAGCCGAGCTTGAATGAAACACAGAGACCCAGAAGTAGGCTACTTGTACTGTACTGTATATCATTATTTTCGATGGCTTTACTGTATAATCAGTGTAACAGATGAACAGATTGCCACCAGCTTTCATCGAAACACACAGCCACGTAATGATAACAAAACAAAGGTCGGGGGTCATTGGTCAAGCGCCAAAGAGACTACACTACCTACAATCCCCAGCTATTGTTGGGGATTGTTTTCTAACACGACCCTTTTATTTATATTAGGTCTTAAAGTTTTTGCATACATTAGGGCGTGGTCACTTTGATGGACACGTACATGCCTCACTGTCAGCTAACAGCAACTTGTCCACTCTGCTAGGCTACAACCATAGAGGCTACAACGTTAGTTAGTCATATTACTGTACTTGACCCTTTAGCTTTAGCCGTGTTCGTGGTGATTGTGCCTTTTAGGGAATATTGTTACAAATACCAGACAATCAAAATGTCGTGCTGTGCGCTTGAATGTACTAACAGAACCAAGAAGTCTAAAATTATAATATTATACATGTTAACCCCATTCGCAGGTGTTTGTGTGCTTGGTAGCTTAGCTTGTTACTTATTAGCCAGCTAAGGACGTAACCCTTTATGCATACATATACATTTTAGTTTATGATTCAGCCTTGGGTAAGACTTTTATAGTCTATGGCTATGACGCCCATAATGTTAAACGGGAGCAAATGTTAATAGGGGACCCAATTATCCCAGTGGTGGCCGCCGGAGCTAACAGAGCCGCAGGGGGCTAGCTCCAGCCGGCATCCCGGAGCTAGCCTACTGCGGCTCCGTTAGGTCCGGGCGGTGGAGTCCGTCTTTTCTCAACGTGTGAATGACAAGCATTAAGAATAACAAAATATAGCTAATTCTCTTGCAGATTGTCTCATTTGATGATGAATGTAACGTTTATATAGGGAACTATACTGTTAGCAGTAACTTGGTATGCATGTATTTCATGTTAGCTTAGCTTCTTAACCTGAGCTAGCTCTGTTTACTTCCAGTTCGGAGGCAGCAGGTCCCGCCTCGGCTCCGCCTCTTTGCCCTTATTTGGAGCAGGCGGGATTAGACTCTGACGTCACCGTCGAGCCGTTAGTGGCCGACTCCGCCTACTAAGGGGTTCACGGCAACTCTGCAGAATCCTATGGGTGACGTCACGGACACTACATCCATTTATATATACAGTCTATGGTTTCGCAACATGTTCTCTATGGCACGTCTCTGGGAATTGTAGTTTTAAAAGACGTTTTCGGTTTTCCCAAAATTAGCTCATTACTTTGTAATTCTACTCCACTACAATTCAGAGGTTAACCTGGTATCTTTACTCCACTACATTTATTTTAGTTACTTTGCAGATTCTGATTAATGATGTGAAATATAAACAACCCTTAAAGCATACTTTAGTTACACCTGAGTAAAATTCAGGGAAGGTGATTGTCAAGTGTCAATAATCAGGAGAGATATTTGATAGTTGGTGCTTGAGAAGACTAAACATTTATCTGCAGATCTCTATAAAGTATATTCATTCATCGTTATTTTCTACTAATAGTTAATTAAAGACGTATAATCAGGGGTGCACATAACTGGTACGCAGGCACGCATGCGCGGTAAAAATCTGAATTGCGCAACGTCACTTGTGTCACTACGCGCCTTTGCGTACCTCAAAACCGCTCAAAACATCTAAACAAAACACATATTTCGTCTACACGTGTCTCTTGTCAACACTCAATGGAGTAAACTACGAGACATGTCAAAAAACCCAAAGACATTAAGCAGCTACGTTCGTTGCCGTTTCGCTCCCTGCAAAAAATCTTCGGACTTTCTGTGACTGATTGAACTGGGTGCTGGCCGAGCCGCGCAGGACATAACCGACGGACCAGTGAGCTTACAGGAGGCAGACGCTTAGATCTCCGCCAACTGGCTGCAGTGGGAGACTCCCCTGTGCACACTCTGTGCCCCACCACACACTGGAGAACTGCGCAAAATCAGCTGATCACAACGTCCACGCTTTGTGGTCAAGCTGCTGCAGTTTGATTTACAACAAAGTGGAGTAAAACACAGAGTTGCCAACTTCCTCAGGGTGTTAATGGAAGAGTTTGAAATCAGACTTTTTCAGTTTTGCACATCCTCATATTAATATCTTTGTACATCGTGCACTAAATTGCTTTATTGTAGAGATCACTTACAGTATCTTCTTGATTTTTTATATTCTATATTTCTATCATTGACCTTCTACTTTCCCACTATGAAAGTATGTACTCTTAATATTTTTTTCATCAATAACATTATTCAACAAAAATAACATTATTCAACCAAAATAATTCAATAACGTGCTTTAACCACTAGGCGGTGCACACAAGGTACACACAGCATACTAAGAATAACTTTGTATTATTAGTGTAGGACACTTGTGTATAACATCTGAAGATATTTTGTTTATTCATGTTTTACATAATTTTACAGGATATTGCTATACTATTTCTCATGTTTTACTTCTACACATTAATATCTGATTTGTAAAACATCACAGACAGAAAGGTATATCCGTCATTTAATGGTAAGCTATTGAAATTGTGATTCCATAGATGTGTCTCCCATCACCCAAATCCCCTGACTAATCTCTCAACTCAGTATTTACATTCTTATATTCAAAGAAAATCAGTAATATCTTTAAAAACGTGCATTGCGGCTAAAGCATCCAATCAGCGAGCTGAGGATCTTTCCTACGTCTGTTTACGGTATTGTTCCTGTAATGAGAGTTCACATTTATGCTACATTGAAGGGTGGAATTGACTACACATCTTCAGAAACATAATTTGCTTCAGATATAACTCATAGCAAATAAAGTATAAAAATATAAGTGATAAAAAAGATAAAACACTGGCATGTAATTTACGTTAGAATAAATAGAATGGTTTTGAATAATAGATGAGAGTAAAATCTACGTCACTTTACAACCCTGCCCACTTTTGGGGAAACCAACGCTGACATTTGAACGGCGATCAAGCCTGAAGCCACAGAGATCTTCTTTTATACTGTCCTTTCTTCTTAGAGGAAGTACAGAAACACGTAACTGTAATGATAGGTGTTTATGCTTAGTTACCAGGGCTGGACTGGCCATCTGGCATACCGGGCATTTTCCCGGTGGGCCGACGTGCCTTTTGGGCTGACACGTCATTTTTTTTTTTTTCTGAAGTCCCGACCCATAAGATGGGTAGATTGGCCCTCTGTTTAAATGTTTTTAGTAATTGACGCTGGGCCGGCCCAATCAAATCTTTAATCACCTCCCCCTTTGGGCCGCTCGGTTTGCATCATTAAATCACGCCCCCAGGAGGTGAGCTGGCCGTTGAAGCCAAACTGCCTTTTTTTTCGAGAAAGAAAAAAAGTTCGAGTTAGAAATGGAGAAGGCGAAGACGAATGCCAAGCAAAAAGGTGGAGCAGAAAAATTGCGGCAAGAAAAAAGCAGGCCCTTCGTGCTGATGCTGCTGCTTGTGTCAAAATAACCGACATGTTTAGTACAGGTGCAGGTCCATCTTCAGCACCCGGCCGATATTGGTGGTGAGCAGAGTTGGGTGTAACGCGTTTACAAAGTAACGCGTTACTGTAATAATATTACTTTTGTCAGTAACGGAGTAGTGTAACGCGCTACTTTTATAATTCAGTAATCATACTACAGTTACTAACATTGCCCCGACACGCGTTACTTCGTTACTTAGGCTACTAAAATCAGTCATAATCAAACCTCAACAAACACCTGCAAAGAACACATGCTAAGGTGAGTTACGGCCCCTACACACGGCGGCGTGCGTTGCCGCCCTCAACGCTTCTGCCATTTCACTTTGAATGGGGTGACGTCACGATTCGCCGAACTGCATTCTGGGAGCAAAGCGTAGATTCTCTCGCGGTGCTCGCTGCAAAAGTAGAGCAATGTTCTACTTTTGCCGCCTCGACGGAGGCGTCAGCCAATCAAATCCCGCGTATGCAAATCTGACAGTGCAAGCGCTAGCCAATCAAACTGCGTATATGTTGGGAGAGCCAGACCGTATACCCATATGTCAAAAAATGGAGGAGAAAATTATCGTGGCGGTAGGGAATCACCCGGTACTATATGACCAGTCCCTCTTTACATACAGGGATACAAACCGGAGGAGCCAGGCATGGAGGGAGGTGGCAGAGACAGTGGGTGAAACTGGTAGGTTTTCGCCTGTTTGGGGATTTTATATCCAGTGTACTTCGTTTGAATGGACAGCTAGCAAGCATAGACAGTATATTTAGCCAGCATAGCACCATAGACATTAATGTCATACATGTTCATCATATAAAGTGTGACATGTAAAACCTTGTATGCAATTGACAGTGATAAAGGGATTTTGTTTTCATTAATGGAAGAACAATTTAGTAAATTCTTCAAGTAATTCAAGAAATTAAGTTTATTATTTCATTTCATTAGACGAAGTATGCAGGACAAAATGGAAGTCACTGAGGGACAGATTCAGAAAGGAGAAAACCAAGGAGAAGGAGACAAAGAGAAGCGGGGCAGGGTTGTCCGGGGGATATAAGCCCTGGCGTTTCACGGCAGTGATGGGGTTTTTAACCCCATTTATCATTGACCGTGAGACGTCCAGCAATGTCTCCCGGCAAACTCTGCCTCCATCTAACCTGGTGCCAGAGGCAGAGAGCCAGCTAGAAAGCCAGCCAAGTGTCAGCCAGCCAAGTGTCAGCCAGCCAGCGGACAGTCAACAAGCCAAGGCAAGGGAGACAGGACAGGAGGAGGAGGAGGCGATTATTGAGGACCTGGACCGGGGAAAGAGGAGAAGGTGAAGGGAGATGTCCTCCTTCGAAAAAGGCTTGATGTCAGCCATCAGTCCTCTGTTCGTGCCACCACCTCAACCTCATCCTCCACCACCCCCACCAGTAGTGGTGGAGAATGAGGATGAGTTATTTTTCAGGAGCCTCTTGCCTGCCATGCGAAGGCTGTCCATAGCAAAGAGGACAAGAGTCCGATCTCAAATCTACAAATGAATTTTTGAGGCAGAGCAGGAGATGGAAGAGAACTGATTTTTGTAATTCACACACATACTACACAACACTACATGTGTTACACTTATCCAATCATCACACACTTGCATAAATAAAAGTTATTTAAAAAGTATGTTATGAATATACTGTGTCTTCACTTGTTCATGTGGTTTGTCAGTTGAAACATACCAGAAGCTTCATGTATGTCGATATATAATGTGCTGTCTTCTGTGTAATTGTCCATGTGAAAACCTGTTGAAATTATGAGTGGTTTATCAGTAAAAACAGGGCTGAAGGAAAACGGTTGTTAGCAATATCATAATATCAATTCAAGAAACATGTTTATAAGGAATGTTTTATTTTGAAATGGCTCATTTGGAATATTTGCTTTTTAAAGAAAATATGGGTAGCTCTTAAAAGAGCTTTTGGTTTGGAGGCTCTTAAAAGAGCCATGGTGACCCTACACCACATTCTGCTGCCATGGCACTGCACCCTCCTCATTGAAATAGGAGCAGAAGTTCTCCCGCAGTTGGAGCGATCTGCGTGTAGCATTGTTGGAGCCCATCCTCGGTACATCACACAGGGTTGGATTATCTGGAGCTTCATCCGTGGAGTCCTCGACAGATTTGCGTGTTTTCCTTCCTATTGTCTTCCTACGGAGGAAGTTGTGCAACACACAGGCGGCCTTCACACACAACTCTGTTACCTCCGGGCTGGTGGTAATGACACGCCTGAACATTCTCCACCGAGATGAGAGGATGCCAAACGCACATTCAACCACCAACCTGGCCCGGCTGAGGCGGTAGTTGTACATCCTCCTCTCGCGTGTGATCTGGCGTCCAGGGAATGGACGCAGCAGGTTGTCCAGCAGCGGAAAAGCCTCATCTCCAACAAACACATGGGGAAGAAGGCCGAGCCGCTCTGCTCCTGCGATGACTGTGTCAGGTGGTAGCTGCAGACTGCCATCTCTGAGGCTCTCTCCAAAAGCGGAATTCCTCAGGCTCCCACTGTCGCTGCTCCTACCAAAGCCTCCGACATCCACTACCCTGAAGAGGTACTGGGCATCCACGACAGCCAGTAGTACCAAGGAGTGGGTGGACTTATAATTGAAGTAGAGGGACCCAGAATTTGCCGGAGCCTGGATCACCACGTGCTTCCCATCAATGGCACCAACAAAATTTGGAAAGTTCCAGCGCTCCTGGAACTCAGCAGCGATGGCTCTCCAGTCCTCCGTCTGTGGTACCGGCATGGTCTCCTCAACCAGGGCGGTCCAGATGGCACCGGCAACCTCCCTGACGATGACAGCCACTGTTATATGACCAACCCTATAGCTGAATGCTATTGTCCTGTACGAGTCACCAGTTGCCAGGTACCTGAGAAAAAAGTAATAAAAATAAAAACAATTTTAGACCCCACACACATGCACACACAGACCCCACACGCACACAGACCCCACAAATTTTGCTCATTCGTCCAGAAGAGCATTTGTGAGGTCAGACACTGATGTTGGACGAGGGGGCCTGGCTCGCAATCTCCGTTTTAGTTCATCCCAAAGGAGTTTAATGGGGTTGAGGTCAGGGCTCTGTGCGGGCCAGTCAAGTTCTTCCACATCAAACTCATCCAACCATGCCTTTATGGACCTTGCTTTGTGCACTGGGGCACAGTCATGCTAGAACATGCGAAATGACTGGTAAGATGAAGCACTAATGCCCGTTTCACGCCAACGTGGTTCCCGTTCTAGCTCCGTGCTAGAGCTTTTCTGGTTAGGAACCGGTTTTTTTCTTCAGTCCCCGTTTTGTTCACACCGCCCAGAGCCCGACTGGTGCTGCTGGTGATGACGTCACCGTTTACGTCGCTGGTTTTCTCCCCAGCGGCCTCGGGTCGATGATCGTGTTGCTTTTAATTACGGCCGCAACAAACGACTAATTTGATAATCGATTAATCTATCGATTAATGAAACCATTAATCGACTATTCGGACTATTACTGTATGCCTTGCACAATTTCTCAAACGCTCTTATTTAGCCATCAACTTTTAGATTTAGCTTGAGGTTGTTTTAGGCATGTGGAAACTAACAATGAAGACAATAAAGATGAATACTTGATTCAAAAATACATATATTATTAAATTAACTAAACACATTTTGAACAAAATTAACATTGCTTTTTATTTAAATTAAATAAATAATATTTCACATCAAAAGAAACAAGTGTTTTAACAAATCGTATTAAATAATCTGATGACAGAACTGTAAACAGAATAGCTGAAACTTTAACAAAATAAATCAGTTACCTCTAATCATTAACCCATGTTTGTATAATGTAGTTAACTCCATGTGTTGCTGCTAGCATACATAACACCTGACGTGGAAACGTTACTCGTGGATGGGGCTACAGAGCTACTAGAAAGACAGTCAAACCCGGTGCATTCCTCCGTCTGAATGTGGAGCACTTTTGCTAAATCTGTAGACAAATTGCTCGTGTTACCGCCCTTACATGCTAAACTCTTATTGCACTTTTAGCAATGAGCATTCTCCACATCGAGACGGGTAAAGTTGAACCACACCTCGAAGCGCGTTCTCTCCGCCATCTCCGCAGTGTGTTGCTGCATGTAGCAGCTGCGTGTGTGTAAACTGCCCCGCCCCCTCGCACACAGACGGGGGAGAGAGATCTCGTCTGATCGAAAATACATCATAGAAGCATTTGTTTGTCTTTTTGCACATTAGAAACTAGTTGGCGACACTAAGACTGCGATATAATGTTTTTGTAACAATAATACATGACATATATTTTTTAAATGTCTCCAGTACCGATAAAAAGACCAATAACGTTGGAGCTTAATGGCGCGTAAAACACACGTGATAACGTCACCAACGAATCGACGACTGAATTAGTTGGCAACTAATTTGGTAATCGATTTTAATCGATTAGTTGTTGCACCCCTACTTTTAATGATACGAAGCCAGATTAAATTAAATAACTACTTCTCAACCCTTGTACTTTTCTCCACCCTTGTACTTTTCTCCAGAGTGCCGTGGTTCATTGTTTATTAATGTGTTTCAGCGGCATTTACCGACCGCTGCAGTGCTGTCCGCTGTTTGGCATCACTACGCTGTTATGAAAGTTTCTCTGGTATAAAATGGGTGATGTTAGCATAGCAACCAAGAAAAAGTTAAAATTGTCAATAAAATGGACAGAATGGTCAGTACAGGCATTGGAAAGCCAGGTGTTCAGTGCAAACAATCTGCTGAATCTCTCCACCCCTCTTCTGACTGGCGGTAGAGGGCCACTGATGAACACCTCCGCATTTAGAGAGCTGACAGTTTGCAACAAATATTTAAAGTCTTCTTTCAGCACTTCTGACTCTTGTTTCACAACATCATTTGTTCCAATGTGTAGTACCACATTCTTCACAGTTGGATGTTCAGCCCCAATATGCAGGATCTTCTCAGCCAAGTCAGAGACCATATCCTTGGGAAAACAGAGTACTTTGGTGGTGTTCTTATTACACAGACCTTTTACATCTCTCACAGCAGAGTCACCCACAATCGGAGTTTCAGGCCCAGTCGTTAGCTTTCCCTCTAGCCTTTTACTTTTGGAGTAGCTATTGGTTCTTACCCTGCTGTGTGAAGAGGACAGGTTATCCAGGTCATCAGAAAGAGATCTCCGGTTCTCGGTCAGCAGAGCGTATCTGTTCTGGATTGGCACACTTGGTGGTTTAGGAGGATTGTTTGTAATTCTCCCTTTAGCAGCTCTCCACTGCGTTTTCTTGGTAGGAACAGGGGTTGAAGAGGCGCTCTTCCTGGGTGATAACAATGCAGGCCAGCCGGTCGCATCACAAATTTCAGAGCGCTGGGCTCTGCCTGTTATCCGTCCTCCCAAATCCCATGGAAATGATTTACTCTTCGGCTTTGCACCCAGAGAGTTCCAGGGAGGACTACCACTTGTAGATTTATTACCCGGTACACAGGCCCCCTGTTCCTTGGAATCCTTGTAGCTGCTAACTAGCTGTGAGTTAGCATACCCTTCTCCATTATTTTTGCAACACTGGTAAAGTGGTGTCATTCCCACGACATAGTCCATTCACTTCCACGTTAACTTCCAACCGTTGCATTTTCATTTCCAACACATCGATCTTCTGTATAAGTTTGTGGAAGTCATCTGTAGAGAACGGAGGCATTTTGCTACCAACTAGCATGCAGTAGCCTACCAGGCTTTAGCTGTTGCTAGGCCACGCTACTGTAAGACTGAGGTTGTCGTAAAAATGTTGAAATATGGCTGAAACCCTCCGTCTATTTACGAAGATGAACTGTCCCAGTGATAAGTTAATGTCCAGGAGCCGCTGCTCGAAGTTTTCAGAGAATAAGAATAGGAAAATCAGCATAAAAAGTAAGCAGAGGCAGGAGCAAGCAGAAAAGCGTCTGCACTGTAAGAAAGATAAGACACATAAAGAAGTCATAGAGTGCGCTTAATTGCTTCGCTTTTACATAAAACAGCTCCGCTCCGGCCTTCCCGTGCAATGAGCGTGACCGGCAAGTGTTTTTGAGTCATGACAACCTGTGCAGCCCACGTATTGATTCCATCCGATAGCTGCTATAATACAAAACAAAATGTCTGCCTGCTCTCCTCAATGATCAATGACAGCGAACGGATGGTCAAACAGAATCACACTAAGCCCAGGGTTCGTACGGGTGCTGGAAATCCTTGAAAATGCTTGAAATTCTACGAGGTGTTTTCAAGGTTTGAAAAGTGCTTGCATTTTGGGAATGGTGCTTGAATTTGGGATAAAGTGCTTGAAATTGTAAATGCTTTACTTCGCTTTTTAGATTAAAAGAAAATAAAGAAGTCGGAGCGCGCTTAATTGCTTCGCTTTTACATAAAACAGCTCCGCTCCGGCCTTCCCGCGCAATGCGCGTGACCGGCAAGTGTTTTTGTTACGTGTGACCAGTAGGGCTGTAGCGATACACTAATCATACGATTCGATACACGATATTCAGCTCACAATACGATATATATCACGATATTCAGCCAACGATACGATTCGATATAATTCGATACACTTATATCATTTTCTGAAAGATTTTAAAGGGACAGTGTGATTTTGGTGACATCTTGTGAGTGTTCCATCGACTTGGATTGAATTAATTCAACTGAAAACTGAAAGCATCAATTATACAATATATGGCTCTGACAGAGAGTCTACAGCTTGCAAATGCTGGACAAAATGAATCAAAAGATGTGGTGAGAAAATTAGTTTCATTTATTGAAACGGTGCAAACTGTAGCTTACAAGCCTTTGAAACGTAAGTACATAAAGTGCAGTATTACAATGGACAATGGAGAATTAAAAGGTGCAGCAGGTGGCGGAACACGGGGGATTTGAATGGCATAAAGTACCTTAAACATACCGTCAGTTTAAATGCTGTTTTATACTGAAAAACCAGAAGTTCTTGTGCACAACCAGTTGTTAAGCTTTTATTCTGAAAATCCTTCATCTCCGGTTAGCATTTAGCATGTGGCTAATATACCATTTACTATAGAGGTGAATTTAGTAGCAATATGAAACACCGGAACCTACTGATTTCAACACTACAACTATAGACGTCGAGATATTATTATTGCTGAATATTAAATGAAGGTACAGTTTATTTGAATACGTTTGTTTACAGACATGGGTAGCATGAGACAACATCCAGAACTACCGGAAATGATACCAGCCGTCAGGTATTTTTGGAGTATTGATTACAGCGTTTAAAATGTATTAAATGAAAAGTCATGAAAGAGATAAGGAGGAGAAAAGGCGTGTTTAGTTATATATTTAATGTACAATGTCTGAATCCTCTGTAATGCGCAACAATGAACATTGGAGACGTGGAGGGCCGGCCCACAGGGATGAGCCAGCAGAGGATATTTAACAGCTGGAAAGGTGGAGCTCCTCTCTTCCCTTCGCTCACGAGAGCCAGAACACAGCTGTTTTTCTGACTGAACCATCTTCTGCTTGTAACATTACCGCGCTTTTTATTAATTAAAGTATACATTTGAACCTTCTCAGAGACTCAATTAGTCTCCTTTTTAAAGCTTCTCTCCTGGACGCGAGAATAACGAACACAGTTATCAGACTTAATGTATCGATACCCGTGGCTGAAATATCGATACTTTCTCGGAAAACTTAATATCGATATATATCGCAGGATCGATTAAATTGCACAGTCCTAGTGACCTGGGCATTCTGATAGTATGCCAGGAGGTTGCAGTTTCAACGAGCGTTGGCTAGCAGAAGACAAATACAAGCCATGGCTAAGACGAGGGTCAAGCCCACGAGTAGCCTCCTGCAAAAGTTTGCAAAAAATAACGATGCGAGAGTCTGCGCTGACGAGCCACATGAAAGGTACGCCGTAGTAGAGCATTTTAGATTAGGCTAACGTTGCATGTTACGTTTGTTTAAACTAACGTTAGCAAGCTGAATAGCGAACTCGATGAGGGATAATAATAATTGCAGGGGACAATCATTTCAGAGGAGCGTACCTATGTGCGTTACAGTTGCCATCCTGTGGTGTTCAGAGGATGAAGCACTCACTTGTAATTCAACCCAGTCTCACAGCATTTTGTGTTATAGTCACGAAATATAAGCTATTGATTCGACACAGAGGAGCGATTTTAAAAGCAATGTATTTCTACTGGTAGTATGTTTTCGTGCCTAAACCAAATGTGACTTGCTTGACCCTGAAGACACATTTTCGTTTGTTTTACTGGTCTGGGGGAAGTGTGTGTGTGTGTGTGTGTGTGTGTGTGTGTGTGTGTGTGTGTGTGTGTGTGTGTGTGTGTGTGTGTGTGTGTGTGTGTGTGTGTGTGTGTGTGTGTGTGTGTGTGTGTGTGTGTGTGTGTGTTGTGTGTGTGTGTGTGTGTGTGTGTGTGTGTTGTGGTGTGTGTGTGTGTGGTGTGTGTGTGTGTGTGTGTGTGTGTGTGTGTGTGTGTGTTGTGTGTGTGTGTTTGTGTGTGTGTTGTGTGTGTGGTGTGTTTGTGTGTGTGTGTGTGTGTGTGTGTGTGTGTGTGTGTGTGCGTGCGCACACACCGGGGAAACACTCACAAGAAACGCTTGCTGTGACGTTAAATTACTCCGTTCTCCGCTTGTAATTATGCCTTTCCAAGCTTCAAAGTTGTATTTATCATCTGAATTTGCCGAAACAAGTTTAATATTCTGAAAGCCAATACTTTGTTTATTTGAAAACAAACGGTCCCGGACCCTGTCGTGTTATCTATGATTACTATACCGTATACGCCTTTACTTCATAATTTCAGTGGATGGAGGGGGAGCGGCGCTGCGGAAGAGCAGGGTGCGAATTCAGAGTTGCCTCTTCGTCCCTTTACAAGCTTCAAACATGTCTTTATCGGGAGATTTTGGCAATAACAGTTTCATATTCTGAAAGCCAAGACTTTGTTTATTTAAAATCAAACAAAACGGGTCACAAATAATAACAAATTAGAAGGAAAAAAATATATACAGATATCAGTATTCTGAGGCTCTGAGCCCCATTTCTTTTCCTCACAGACGGCAAAAAAAGCCCGACATTATACGATTTTAAAATAAAAACAATAATCGTGGCTTGATATTGAGTAAGAACATGTTTTTATGAACCACACAGCTTCTGGTCTTCCAAGACCCAACCGGGAAAAAAGACGCAGGCACAAAACACACTACCAATAGAAATACATTGCTTTTAAAATCGTTCTGTGTGACACGAAAAAAAGGGGGAAATCGTGTTGGTGAACACGAATCAATAGATTACATTTATTTCGTGACTATAACACGAAATGCCATGAGACTTCGCTGCGTAATTAGACCGTAGCTTGTTAGTATGTTATAAATTCTAAATACTTCAAGATATAAAATCTTGAAGTATTATACAAGGAAAAATTACATTTTGCTTTAATCCCATGTAATTGTAGAATGAACACAATCTTCCTTTGAAGATGTATAAGTCAGGTGTCTTGAGTAGTCAACATTACCTACAAATCATTGTACACATTTGTAAATATTATTTCCCACTTTTTTATGCAGCTCTGCGCGATTTTGTGGATACAATTCAGGCTAATAAGCTACCAGAGGTGGAATAAGTACTCAGATATTGTACTTGAGTAAAAGTAGAAGTACTCAGATCTTGTAGTGAAAGTAGAAGTACTCAGATGTTGTACTTGAGTAAGAGTAGAAGTACTCAGATCTTGTACTTGAGTAAAAGTAGAAGTACCAGAGTGTAGGAATACTCTGTTACGGTAAAAGTCCTGCATTCAAAATGTTCCTCAAAAGTATTCTCATCAAAATATAGTTAAAGTAGCGACACTAAAAGTAGTCATTGTGCAGATTGGTCCATTCCAGAATAATATATATGATATGTTTTATAATGATTAATCATTAAAGTGTTCTCAAAGCTGGTAAAGGTGCAGCTAGTTTGAATGACTTTGTATACTGCAGGGTAGCTTGTGGATTTACTCCAGGTGGAACTAAAGTCTGATTTAACACTTGATTATATTTCACATCAATTATCCACATCTGTAAAGTAACTGACGGTATTAAATACATGTAGTGGAGTAAAAGTACACCAATTACCTCTGACTTGTGTTTACTGCCAACCTAAAAGTACTTACAAAATAGTAATCAATAATGTATTGAAAAGTTATTATTGGCTGATTGTTTTATATTGGCTCAGCCAGGTTATATGGGATGTCCAGTCTACGCAGGGGTAGACATTAAGGGTAAAAAGCCACTGGCCCTCCGGGCCGGTGGAATTGTATTGTCACTGGCCCCACCATTGTAACCACTGGCCCGGAGCATTCGTCCAAAAAAAAAATATCGACTAATAATGAAGAAAATGAACACATTTGTTGCAATAGTAATTTATGCACTTACTACTTGTACTACAACATTTGAACAATCAGTTCTTCCTCATTTTCCTCAATTGTTCATATTTGGTTTATTAAAATAATGATATTGTGGTCATTGTTAAAAAATGTCTGCTATTATGAGTATTATTATTTGTATAATGCACTTTATGCCTTCCTGTCATTAGGAGTTAGAAATGTAATGGCTATAGATTAGATCCTTCATTATCCTAAACTGCTGGGACATTTCCCTAAAGCCAATACCTTTATATGTTCTACTCTTCACTTGCTTGTCAGCATAGGTCGGCATTAATGTACAGAGCCGACAGAAGACCTTGTTTATATTGCCATCATCATGAGAGGTGCAGTGACGTGTCCTAAAACCAGGAAGTAAGCTGCTGGTTCCCTCGACAAAAAGTAATGGGATTTCTCTACAGGGTTTTGGAAAATAGCTGGAAATAAGGTCTGTGGAAAACAAACCTGTTTGATAAATGCACGTTTTGTTCTGCCGGATAATCTCCACATGTCTACCCTACTTTTATAATTTTCGAATCATAAATCTAATCGATAGATTATAAAAAGGGTTTTAGGACGCGTCACTGCACCACTAGAAGCCAACTCCATCGATCAAGCTGGCTGAAACTTTCTCTCCCTCTTCTTCTCATGCTCCCTGTCACTCTCCTTTAACTCCTCCGGTGACTTTCTTTTATTTGAAAATTGTTTTTTTGACCGGTTACCGCTGGTATTAAAAACATTTTGGCGAATGGTTAGGTGGCGCGATAGTCTGTCGTGAAGGAGCGCGCTCACGGGAGCCTGCTCGCGCTGCGCTCCGCAGCAAACAGCTGTTTGCTTTTCACCCAACAACGACAAGCGACTCACGAAACGCTATGTTGTAGCGTTAATAAATGAAACAATTTAACAAAATTGCTTGTCAAAATACCAATACCACAGGAAACATTTTTTTTTAAACAATATTTGTAGTGGCCCGAGCGGGCAAGTGGAAAGTACGTTATGCTGGCCCGGGGTGTATAAATAGTGCTTCCGGGCCAGCGGGCCAATTATAATGTCGAGCCCTGCTACGTACTGATGGGTCACTCATTTTGAAATATTAAACTTCGTTTTCTTTTCTTTAATTTTTCATCCTCATGTAGAATGCTATCACGAAACATACATTTGGTTGTTTATAGCATAAAGAACATCAGATGTAATGTGTGGTAGGGAAATAATCATTTGAGTATAAGTATGTGTATATAAATATGTAATTTACAACAGCTGTAAGATGCTTGAAAATGCTTGAAAGGTGCTTGAATTTGACTTTGGAAAAGGTGTAAGAACCCTGTAAGCCTGGTTAGTGTTGCCTGACTTTATAAAGTGTGTTTTTTTTTTGTTGTAAGTGTGTGGTTGCGTTCTAGTCACTTTGCTCAGCGCTACAGCTTGTTACAACTTCTATTTGCGGTACCCACCATAAACTCTTATTGCTCAGCAGGGGCGGACTGGGACTACAAATCAGCCCGGGACTCTCGACCGGCCCACTTCGGTACCGCCGGCCCGCTGGCTAGTGAATTATTGTCAACGGGGGGGGGGGGGGGGGAGGTTATACTTCACTCGTGTTTATGTCCAAATCCATCAGATCTAGCTAGTTCTAGCCAATGATATGGCTGCTGCCCCTCCCTACACGCAGACTCAAACCTCATCTTAGGCCCAAATGCGGTGCAAATGCGGTCCGCAGCCGTTGCGAGGTTCCGGCGCTAACAGTTCATGAGCGTGCTCCCCCGCCCCCTGTCAACACTCGCGACACATGAGTGGCCAGCCTAAACAACAATAAGCGCTGCTTGGCAACCGTGTGTGGCGGCAAAGTACATAGACATTTTGACTGGAGAGATTTAGTTTTGCCGGTATTCAACATAGTCATAGTCCGGTAATTATTTACACTCTAAGAAGAGTCCTACACAACAGACATGGCGTCACCAAGGAGTAATGTGTGGAAATATTTCGACCAGGTTAGTGAGTGCGGTGTAGAGTGCAAACTATGCTAAATTAAACTTATATATGCTATACCTTGCTATACCCGCAACCTCCGTTCCAGCTGAGAGGGTCTTCTCTACAGCTGGCCTGATTGTGAATCGCCTCTGCACATGAAAGCTGTAGGCCTATAGCTGTCAAACTGTAATCACCAGTTCAATACATTTGACAAATTCGACTTGGTTTCTACACTTATTTGAACATGTATGTATTTATTTCTAAAAACTATTGAAAAAAAATTGGGTAAAAAAAAAAAATACATTTGCTTTCAAATTCCCATCCCTAATCACAACACGTGGCATTAGGTAGCCAACACGGCCTACCTTTGTCGTTGTCTGATCAAAAGTTGTCTTCAATGGCATTAAATCGATAAAAACGCTGCTGAAGGTTAATCCATAGGTTAATCCAATGTGTCTGTGTCACTTTGAAATTATTTCTGATAATCCATCAGCAATAAAACTAGTTTTCAGATTTCAGAGTGTAAGATCGCTCTGGGCAAACTGCGTGTGCATAGCCCCCACTTCTCAATGGTAACGTTGGTATGTATGTGGATATTCCCGTTTGATTCTATTGGCTCTAACGGTTCAAAGGAGATGTCAATCATCAAAATCGACCAATGGGTTCTAGAGAAACGGCAAAAACGCCCATTTCCACCCAAATGACCCCAGAGGTGGAGTTTTTATTACACTTATTATATGTTCTACTTTGGATTCCTAAAGCTTTTAGTCTACTAACTCATCATCCAAGGGTTGTTTTCACTATAAGTAAAAAATAATTTTTGGACGGATACTATAATTTACATTTTTTTACTATGTTCAATCTGAATTTTCTTTAAAATAAAAAAACATCTATATTGATTCTGACTTTTCTACATCCAACTCACAGGTTTATCATTACTTTGAGAAAAAAGATTATTAATGTTCCCCTTTTTAGAAGTGTAGTTATGGTCATTTGTTCTGGAAATGTCATTTTCGAACCTGAGACCTGAAAAACAGGCTTGGGGCTTAACAGGTTAAGAGGAGTGTCTTAAAGGTCCCATGTCATGCTTTTCCGGTTATTACCCATCCCCTTGTGTGTTATGAAGGTTTTTATGCATGTAAACGGTCTGCAGAGTCAAAAACCCTCAAAGTACACCCTGTAGGGAGTAAAACTCTAACACAGACCTCCCCAAAACGGCTCATTGGAGATTTCTCATGTTCTTCCTGGGCAATGTGACGTCTGGATACCCAGTAGCCACGCCCAGAGCTATGACGCGATACGGTCATGCGGTACCCGGAACCAAATGGACCAATCCGTGGAGCCGTTACGTTAAGCCCCCGCTGAATGGTCCAAATTGACCAATCCACGGAATTCCTCACACACACACACACACACACTCAGTGCAGGCAGCTCTGCTGATTTCTCCTCCCTGGCTGCAGGCTGATAACAGACAGTTGGGATCGCGGCGAAATTCTTTCTGCAGACCCATTCTCACCGCGTTTATCAACCTTTTTCTTACTCAATATCAAGCCACACTTATTGTTTTTACTTCGGCTGTGAGTTTGTGTGTGCTCAGGATGAGTTTGGCTGTGTTTCGCTAAAAAAGGAAACCACACCTCCATGGAGCTCAGCACGATCACAACGTCCCGACCAATCAGAGCACACTGTGCTCACAGGGAGGGTGGGGGCTGGAGCTATTGGAGCTCCAACGAGCCGTTAAAGGCAGAGTGTGAAATTCAGTGAATACACGTAGTTTACAGAGATGCTGTATGAGAAACCAATGTGAGTTTGGAAAATTGTACAATATAAATCTATTCTAGTAGACCTCAACAATGGAATTATGATCAGTGGAAATGGCCATGACATGGGACCTTTTACAGTGTAAAAGTACACGTCCCACCGTCCGGGACGTGTTATTTACAATATCGGACAAGTAGATCTTTCAATTGACTTGTCCGGCGGACAAGTGAAGTTTTTCGGCCTGATTTATTGACAAGTTATTGATACATTCAGTTTACAAAAGGCAGAACTCATTCGCAAATTGTACGTGTCTGCCATTGTTCGTTTAGAAGTGTTTCGGTTCTGCTTGTCGATTCCTAAGGAAATGCATCTCGCCGTTTTCTGTACAGTTAGACGGGGGCGGGGCAGAGCGGGGTGGGAAGTGTAGCACAGTGGCAGGGTTGGGAAGCAAAACTCGGTTCCGAGTAGGAACAAATGACAATTGTCCGATACCGGGATTAATAAGAGTTGTGAGGACAGGAGGCAAGGCCCGAGCCCCGCGGACTGCAGCTCTCTCTATGCTCCGTATCAGCTGATCGCTGCACGGTGCAGCTCATCGTCTCTCTCCCTTTCTCTCTTTCTACTCACAGCGGATCCGCTGCCCGTTTAACAGCCTCATCTTTGTCAAACTTTCTTATGTTCTTTCTCTAACACGTAATGAAGGTTATTAAGCGTTTTAACTCATATGTTGTTAATATTGACCACCATTTCCTTTATGAAGTAAAGCAGCCTCCCCGCCTGTGTCCTCACGCTGTCCTCACATCCCCGGACCCCCAGACTCGGAGGAGCACAGGGATGTCAGTATTGTTTATGAAGCAGGGTAAAGAAAGTACATTATTGAAATGAAAATACTATTTATTTACTTTTACAAACAGTGAGCAGCTGCAGCATGTGTATTGCAGGACATGTGTAAGCGTGCAAGCGTCTTTGAGTAGTAGAAAAGTGCTAGGCCTATAGGCTATACATCTAATGTGTCATTATTATTATTATTATTATGTCCTATGTGTTGGACATGTGTGGTTGGACTCTGTCTCACAGGCAGGTTGCAGTGTAACATCAGAGGAGACTGGGCCAATTGTACATTCTCAAACTGCACCACTTAGAACTAACTAAACAATGCAGAGATTATTTTTATATCATTGTATTCAATAACCGTAAGAAATTCAACATTATGAAGTGATTTGTAAATAGGAATACAGATTTGACTTATTGTTTATATAAATATATTTTTCTCCCAGTTTGTCATGGGACTTATTTACGCTCTCAAAGAACCGGAATCGAGAACCAAAAATAACCGGAATCAAAAAGCAGAACCGGAATCGTTAAAATCCAAACGATACCCAACCCTATGTGTGATGCAGTAAAATCTTACCGCTCACTTACGTTAGCAGTGTCATAAAAACCGTGGGAAAATGTAAAATACGATGACGAAGAAGAAGATTCCAGTGGCCCCAATTTTTGTCCATTCTGAAAAATGAATGGTAAAACAAGTAAATTGCCAAACTCACTTGTCCATGGACAAGTACTCTCTAAAAACTTTTTCTCACACTGTTTTAATACTTCTATCTATATAGTGTATGTTAGCCTAGGTAAGATGTGAAGTTCAAGACTTAGTTACCAGTGTCCTCCACAAAGGGCTGAGACTTATCCAAATTCACATACTAAGCAAAGTACACCAGGTGCCCCTATCTATCATTCAGCTCTTCTAGGGGATCCTAGTTTCTTCACAAGCCAGATGGGATAAAAGCATTCCTGTATTTTCTGGGTCTGCCCTAGCAAGAGAAGCGTGCGAGAAGACTATGGTCAGCCCTGCGCTAAAACATATAAGGGTTGTTTGTCAAGGACCAACACTTGATATAGTTAGTCTGGAATCAGTGGCTAATGCTGGCCTGTAATAAGCCTTCATTTAGCCCATATGAAATCATTGAATGGCCTACCCGCCCGTTTACCTACCTACATACCTGCCTAAAGACGCACACTCTGCCAGTGCACTCATTGCACATAACTGGATTATTCCACAAGGCTGGGCAGACAAATTGTCACCAAGTCTTACCTCTTTGACAAGCTGCAACAAGTAAATATTTGGTTTATTTAGTGAATGATCATTTTTGTAAGGAACCACTCTTTTCAGCAGCTCTGTATCAAACTATATTATTTGGCATTGTACCAACTTACGCACCACATCCAGCATCTTCCCTTTAGTTAAAGCCTCTCAAGTTAGTTCTCGTAGCTATGCATCACTTTGTGTCTTTGTGCTCTAAGCGTTAAGCCTCAGCCCAACCAGCCATGCTCACTTGTGCCCCTCTTTTTGGATAGTGATACTACATTGCAATAACCATATGCTGTTTTTTTAGGCTGAGCCTGACCACTCCCCCAACAACCAGACCTTGCCTTCAGGGAAGAGGGGTTCTCTTACTTTTGTTTCACTAATGATTTGACCTTTGCCAGGGACCATTTTATCTTGGTTAATACTATCAGGAACAAACATAACCTCCAATTCCATAAGGTTACCTCTGTAAACATGCGTTGGGAATTTGTGTAGTCCCCCACACCTTTCCCTGTGTCTTGCCTCATCTTAACATCCACACTCCATCCTGGACACATTTCATATCTGCCTGGTGGCAGGTTCATATTGGATTGCATTTTGATAATATTTGTAAAAAGAAAATGTTGTGACTTGTAAAATTGTCCACAATAATATGAATTACTTTTTTTTTAGATGTCCACTCGGATGCAACCCACATGACCGTGGATTGTCTAAGACCTTGTGTGTCCAAGAAAAGGTCAGATTTTTCTTTTCAAATATTGTACAATAGTTTTTTAGACGACTACAGTTTTAGTTTCTCTGTTGTAATTATATACTACTTTGTTTTTTTCAGGTTTTGGCTAATTAAGACCTAGCTTACATTCCTGGCGTAAAATGGCTCAAGGATGGGATTCATACTTCCATAACTTTCCACCTCTTACATCGGAGACAAGCACTTTGAGAAATACATCAGAATCTGAGGAAAGTCTTCCTAAAGACATAGAGAACTTCATTGGACATCATGACTTCACAGGCACAATGGATTCAAATGAAGCCCCTGCAACAAACTCAAACTTCGACAAAAATTTTTACTCGAGTCCCTGTATTGAAAATACCAGTTCAGACTGTCTTTATCAAAGATACTGCAAGGAAGCACCATTGCAAGCTGATCTAGAACAAATGGAAAAAGATTACTTGCCAAAATGTGCAAATAGTGATATCTCAGATTTGGCCACAGAAGGGTTATCGACATCCGGACCTTTTCCTTCTTCTTTAGCAACAGATTTTCAAGATCTTAAGCAAGACTGGGGAATGCTCGCTACGTCATTAATTGAGGACTACTCAGATGTTAGTAGCTGCTCGGATGCAGGTGAAACAAGATCCTCTTGTAAATTCATGTCAAGGAATTCAGTTCCGAAATCTGAACGTAATTTTGCTACAAAACCCAGGTCAACAGAAAAGGTTTTCAATGATACTGGAAAAAATATGCATTCCACTGGAAGCCTGTGCCCAAATATGTCAGAAACGGATGGTATTTTGCCAAGTACATCAAATGTGATGGTAGGAGAAAACATTGATGAATGTACACAACACAAGCAGCAAAGTCCAGGAGAAAAAGTCAAATCTTTAACAGGACACAAACAGTCCTCGTCGACTTCTAACATAGTGACAACTACAGGAAGCAAGACTGTTGCGGGGAGAAATGATTGTGGTACTTCTCCAGTTCAGAAACCAAAGGAGTGTGTGGAGACAGACCCTACCCAAGAAAAAAATTCAACAAACTCGAAAAATGGCCTTGAAAACTTGACTGGGGATGGATTAAAGTACCCAAATAGCAATGAGGATGATCAGATTATGGGGACATCTCCAAATATCTTGACTCAATTGGAGAATGAGAAAGATCACTCTGATGAAAAAGTCCTAAGGAAGGAAATGAAGGAATCATGTGATGATGAAAATGATAGTCCGAACTCAACTAATAGTCAAGTTGAAAAAATGGAAATTGACTATCAGGAGAAGGAAATTCATTTAAATACCTCTGCATTTTCAGATCATCCAGGTATCAAGGCATCCAATTGTAAAGATGCCACTCAAAATGTGGCTCAGGACATATTCAAGGCTGTGATGAGTGATGGTCATTTAGGCAATGCCAGTGACAAGGATGAGAATAGTGGTGCAAATCATTCAGAATCATGCTTACAGCTACAGAGCTCAAGCACAGCTGTAAATTCCTGTCTAGAAAAAGAATTGATTAGTGCAACAGACAAGACAAATACCACTGATCTAAAACAAGATTGTAATGGGCCTGGTATCACAAGTGTCCGTTTTCTTATTGATACTACTGACAAGGAAGAGAAAAGTGTTACTGGTCATGTAGAATCCTGCTTACAGCCAAACGGCGCAAGCACAGATCTAAATCGTTTTCCGGAAAAGGAAACTCCACCAGAGAAGAAAACAATGACCACTCGTACACAGCCCGATGGTAGTGATCCAGGTTGTAGTGATCAAAGTGATAATAAAGAGCAAAGTGTTTCTAACAAGATAGAACTCTGCTCAGACCTAAATCCTAATCTAGAAAATGAATGTCCAGCAGAGAATACAAATTCAACCTGTTCTTCAGATCAGCAACTGTCACTAAATCAAAGTCTAGTGTCCCTAGAACCAGCAAGTCAAAGTGGGGATGTTGCGGAAAGTGCAAGACAGTTGTTTGAAGAGATGGACACATCTACAGAGGAGCAGTCAGGACTTGGCATGTTGTATGGTGAGCCTCTGTCAACAGAAGATTCTTCATGTGATGCTGATGGTACAAAACTTGACGCCAGACACTATAAAGACACCTCTGTGTCCGGACCTGAGAGTAACAGCGTGAAAAATTCAGAAGGAGAAGCCCTGCAACTCAAATCCTCTTTACAAATGAGGAAACGCCTGCAACCTGTCATAATATTAAAGACGTCAGAGTCAATAAATGGGACAAGTAACTCTTATCAATGCTCGGATTGTCAACACACAACCAACAATGTGGATCATCTAATTGAACACCACCATTGTAACCATGACGTGCACAATTTCCAGTTTTGCAAGACTTGTAATCTCTACCTGCTGAAGAATAAGCAAACGGAAACACATGTGTGTTGTCAAATCAAAGATAGCCTTGAGCTTTCTTCTGATTCAAGCCTACCGAGGAAAAGAAAACGCTGTGGCGGACACAGATGTGTAAAGTGTCGAATGCAATTTTCAAAAATGCATCTGTATGTCAAGCATATGCGAAGTCACACTGGCCAAACACCCTATCAGTGTAATGGATGTGGATTGTATTTTGCGCAGCCGAATTGCTTGCAAAGACACAAACGTATACCTGGTAGATGCAAGCAACCAAAACTTCCAGTTACAAATGTTGATGCTGTTATCAGAGAAACAAAAATACCACCACAAAAGGACCTGGTACAGAACAAACCATATTCAAATCCATCTGGTTGTTATGTAAAGCTTGTTGACATCTCCAAAACTCATCTGTGTAGTTTCTGTGGTAAATGCTTCTCAACTGCAGTCGAGGCCAAAAAGCATATCTACAGCACACACAAGGGAAAGAGTCTGGCAGTTTCTTCTAGTCAGTGTACCACAAAACACAGTAGTGAGAGAACCCCAAAAGTGGAGAATGACACGAAAGGAAAATATAAATGTCCTCTCTGTCCACGGCTTTTCAAGTACTCTTACAACAGGGCTCGACATTTGCGTGACTGTGTCAAACTTTCACTCACTGGTGGAAAGGAAAAGACTTCTGGTAAATATCGATGTCCATTGTGCCACATAACCTTCACTTTACCAAGCAATCGATTTAGACATATTAAAGCTTTTTGTCTCAAAGAATGTCTTAATCGACTTGCAAAAGAGAGGGCAAAGTCAAAGGAACAGACCAACCAGAAGACAACTGACATGAAGCAGAAAACACCATCAAAGCAATATAAACTGAAAAAACAGCCCAAGGAAATTAAATCAAAAAAGCAAGCACCCCCAGCTCTAACACCCTCTAAGCCTGTTCCAAGTTACAAATGCAGTTATTGTCCAGCAGTCTTTTGTCATGATTCGGGAAAGTACAGACATATGAAGAAACATGAGCAATTTAAACTCACTGGTAAAATGTTCACATACAGGAATTCAGTTTTCTCCGCCTTGTCCAAAAAAGCCTCTTTAAGTAGTGCAAGCACTAAAGAGCGTAACAACACCTTAAAATCCACGGAAGCAAATGAAAGTCTTGCCCTGAGCTGTACATTTTGTGGAAGTTGTTTTGACACACCACAGTCATTGAAAAGACATGAGAGAAATCACACGGGTGAAAGACCATACCGCTGTCTGGATTGTGGAAAAATATACGAGAAACGTGCCTATCTAATCATTCATAAAAAAAACGTTCATCAGAGGAGGATACAATGCACTGTCTGCAGAAAGATTCTCCCAACTATTGGAGCATTGATCCAGCACAGAAACTCACATCTTAAAAGGGGAAAGCTTCAATGCCCAGACTGTCATCTACAGTTCCAGTATCCTGCATACCTCCTCAGGCATCTAAAGAGCCACAAAAATAGAGAAAACCAGACAAGCCTGCTTGAAGATAGACCAGCATTAAAACCACAGCAGTCCTTGGAGTCTGTAAAAGAGAAGAGTGGACCAAAACAGCGGCAGTGTTCCATATGTAAAGATGTGTTTGATGATGCCCATGTACTAAGAAAACATTCTCTGACACATATATCTGTGTCTTCGTCAAAACAGTGTCCATTTTGCAAGCGTGATTCAAAAAATCGCCGCAATTTGCTGCGCCACATGAGCGTACATACTGGAGATAAACCCTTTTCCTGCATTGACTGTGGAAAACAGTTTTATATAGACGCGTACCTCAAACTTCACCGTGAAAAGTGTTCAGCTCATCAAACCAGACCCCTTATCACATTTGAGTCTGACGACAAGAAAAAAGGAACACATCAATGTTCCTATTGTCCTCGGACGTTTACTAAGAAAATACGCCTGCAAAGACATCACGATGGACACAAGACAAACACTCTGCTTTTCTGCTCAGGATGTGAGCAGTTCTTTGGATTAACAAAATTAAAACAACATCAAAACAACTGCATGGAAACTCCAAAGCACAACACTGGCTTATCATCCAAGGATAATATCTGCAAAAGCACTTCACAGGCAAGACAGAATGTCAGCAATATGTCTTCAAAATCCAATGCAACTAACAAACCTTTCTTTAAATGCCCTCACTGTCCACAGAGGTTCAGGTTCAGATCTATACTCCTGAGACATCTTGTTAGCCATACTGGTGTACAACCCTACTCATGTATGCACTGTGGACATTGTTATAGAAGTAAGTCAATGTGTTTGAAGCATGAAGCTTTCTGTGATGGTGTTGATGAAGAGGATAAGTCAAAAATCAAAGATGCTGCTGCAACTCAATTGTCAAAGACTCTTACCCCCAGAGAAGCAGCACAAAATCCAAAAGCTGAAGGGGAAGCTGAGTTCAAGTGCAAATTCTGCACCAAGTCCTTCATGAAATCACGAAGCCTGAGACGTCATATTTTGACACACAACGAAGTGAAACCTTATCGCTGTAAGGCCTGTGACAGCTGCTTTTCAAGGCATGATCATCTGAAAGTACATGAGATTCGTTGTAGGGGGAAAAAGACGCGATTAGAAATCTGTATTCCCAAAATCAGCTTGGATTACGTTGGCAAGGGATGGCAAAATAACTGTGAAACAGAGCGCAATGCAAAGCAGGAGACATTTGAGTGCAAAGTCTGTTCCAGGAGCTTTCCATCTCAGTCTAAACTTTCCCGACATGTCACTATGTTCCATGCTCCAAAACCATTTAAGTGCACACGCTGTGGCTCATCATTCACTCAAGAAGGATCCCTGAAAAAACATAGGAAGACAAAGAAGTGCAGAAGGCCCTACAATGAACCCTCAGAAACGAATCCACAAACAGAAAATGTCACAAACCCGCTTAAAGGGGTGAGAAATAGAATTATACAGAGAATTCAGCCATATTTCAGCAAAAACTACAGATATGCATGTAGCTATTGCCCCCGTGCTTTTAAAAGCGGCTGGCAATTGGCCGTGCACAACCGTCTGCATACAGGAGAGCGGCCATATGCATGTGAGGATTGTGGTGAACGATTTATAAGGAAAGATTATGTGAGACGTCATTCAGCAAAGTGTTCCCAAAAAAGAGGACATTTATCAACAAGATTATCAAAGTCCACATTATTTAAAAGCCAACAGACGATCTCTAAAAGCCCAACAAAAGGCTTTTCTTGTGCATACTGTAGTTCCCGTTTCTTGCTATTTTCAGAGCTTCAAGAGCATTTTTTAAATGAACACAAGCTGGAAACAAAGGTTCCACCAGTGTCCTCTGCTCCCCTACAACACCATCTGTCAAACATACCCAACATCAAAGAAGAACCTTTGGATGAGAGTTGTGACAAACAGTTTAGTGTTGAGGTCCCCAAGCCATTTACTTGCCCAGTGTGCAATATGTCCTTCACCAATAATGCTGGACTAACTGGTCATCTGCGTGTTCACACAAGCAAAATTCCTTTTAACTGTAAAACATGCAAGAAGGGCTTCTGGAATAATAGTCTTCTACGTAATCACAAAAGGAAATGTAGATTTGGAAGCGTTTCAGAGAGAACTAAAACCCAACAGTTGGAAGTCCCTTTGAAAGCAGAGATTGATATTGTGCTGAATGACATGCTCGATTATGAAGAAACCTCCAAGTCAGTGCAGAGCAACTTCTCCTGCAAAGATGAATTTATGGACAAATCACCACAAAGTTCCGAGGAAGATTATGAGCAAAGCAGCTCAAGTAAAACGAAGAAAGCTGTGCAGTACCAATGTTCAGAATGTGATCAGAGCTTCACAGATGGCTTATTGCTCATTAGTCACCTTGAAGACCATGGAAGGCAAGAACAAGCGAAAAAGCGCAATGCATGTATTAAGTGTGGACAGGTGTTTGCTAGTCAAGGAAATCTTATAAGACACATGAGGTTACATGAATCTGATGAAACTTTATCCTGTCCTGTCTGCTCCAAGATATTTAGCAATGTATCTAAACTTGAAATTCACAGAACATGCCATGACCCTAATAGGCCTTTCATTTGCAAACTGTGCAATCAAAGGTTTTGGACAAGACCATCTTTATGTAGTCATTTCAGAGAAGAGCATCCAGATGATGCATTTACTTGTCGTTTCTGTAACAAGACCTATACAGTAAAAAAATCACTAGATAGACATTATAGAAAATGGCATATTAAAGAGCAGAGGGATCTTAGGAAAACTATACAGGAAAAGAGCCGTGCTGAAGAACCATCCGGCAGTCAGGTCAGTACAACTGGTGAAAGTGATGAGGATGAAAATAACATTGAGGACCGTGACTCTGATTCTGCACCTTACTTCCCATGCCATGTGTGTGGCAAGACATTCCCAACATCTGAAAGTCTTGAAGATCATCAGCGGTGTCACTTAGGTGAAAAACCACATGAGTGTGCAGAATGTGGTAGATGTTTTTTTCAGGCATCCCAGTTGCAGCAGCATCAACGAATGCACAAGTCTGAATTTCAGTGTCAGGCGTGTGGCAGGGGTTTTGTCTCGCTTTTTGCACTGCGTAAACACAAGCATACGCATGGAAAGAGCCGGCCATATCGATGTTCCAAGTGTGACTTCAGTTTCACAGGTCCCTTGCAGTTGGCAGAACACATGTCTACCCACCGTGAAGAGAGCTTCCCATGCGATATATGCAATCTTGTGTTCCTCTCCAAAAGTAGTAGAGTTGAGCATCGGAAAAGCCACTCAAAGTCGGTTGACTGCCACCCATCTTCCACTACAAGGGAAGAACGTGAGACATCTGTTTCACCTTCTGAGATCTCATCAGTATCCACGAAAGAACTTAAGTATCGCTGTGGTGTTTGTGGTGAGCGTTTCAGAGACCCAGAGACTCTATCAGAGCACGGTTGCATGGCAGCCAATGAGCGACAATACTCCTGTTTGGACTGTGATAAACATTTTCTGCATGAATCTCACCTGAAAAAGCACAAGGCCATCCATCAATTACCATCTAATGGCAAATATCAATGCAATCAATGCAACCGTTGCTTTCCCTCTTCTCAGCTTTTTCTAAGCCATCTGAAGAGCCATGACAATGCCGCAGGAATAGAACACAGCAGTGAAGGTAACGATGGAGATCAATCACATGGTTTCATATGTCCAGTTTGCCATCAGTGTTTTGCCAGTGCCACTGACTTGATTTTTCATTTTCCTGCGCATTCCGATGGTTCATTTGAATGCAAAATGACCTTACCGTCTGGAAGTAAGCTTGAAGATCAAGATCACCTTCATGTAGGCAACTCAGCTACTGCAATTGAATGCACAGAGTGTGGCCAGAGCTTTTTGGGAAGAGATGCTTTCCGCCAGCACCATTGTTCCCAACAACAGCCCACAACAATGGAGACTAAGCGCACAAACCCATCTGCCAAGACATCTCTTCAAACTTATCAAGCACCAGGAGAGGAGGAGGATGTCGATGTTCTTGGAGACGACTTGTACAATTGCCCTCTTTGCTCAATGGAGTTCTCCTCAAAGAGTGCCCTTTTGGAGCATGAAAATAAACAGCATGGAACGGACAATCCCTACGTATGTAAGCTTTGTGGAAAAACGTTTGCCAAGAGCCGGTACCTCAGAGAGCATGAGCGAAGACATCGTCAAAAAAACACATCTCTGCAGGCCACTGACAAGTTCATATGTTCCCAGTGCAACAACACATTTAATACAGCACAAGATCTATCATTACATATGAGATTACACGCAGAAAAAGAAGTTGGAGAGTTCCGCTGTGACATGTGCTACAAGTCATTCAGCAAGTGGTCTCATCTTAAGCAGCACCAAGAAAGTCACATGGGCCAAGTTGTATATGAATGCACAGAGTGTGATAAAGCTTTCGCTTTTCCTCACCTACTGGAGGAACATCAACAGACACATGTTGGGACCTCTCAGTAATAGTTACTGCATAACATTTATCTTAGCTTCCCTTTCATGCCTTACATCTGACTGTGTATCTCCAATTGTTATCACAACTTAAATCTAGATATAGATTTGTATTTTTTCCCTTGTGTTGCATACTTACCAAGAACTTGAATCATGTCACTATGACAGCGCATCTTCACCTGCATGTCCATTGACAAATGTATCGGGATTTGTATACAGCCAAACAGCCAGTTTTGTCAGTTTGTAAATCTATGACAAAGATATGTTAATTATGTAAGCTGTTTTACAACATAAAACAGTGTGTGTTCTGAATCAGACAATGCGTGACCTAAGGAGATCTTAATGAAAACTCTTTGAAAAATGCTGACACTATTAATTAAACATGATGGTTATGTATGTTTGACATTTATTTTGGGATTTAATAATTGTCAGTTTTGTTGATAATATGTAAGATATTATTCGAACTGGTCATTTTAATCCAATGTTATTTTATATGACATGTACTGTAGGTAATCTTGTGCATTTTAGTGTTTTATCTTGGGTTGCATTTTTTTCAGGTTTCTATTTTTTCCGTGTACATACATTTGAAATGTGCTGTAATTGAAAATGATTTTCACAACCCAATGTTACTTTGTTAAGGCATTTAAGTTACTTCAGTCAGATAAGAGATAAAGTCACTATAAAATACATTTTTGTGTCACTCTTTTCTTGTATCTGTGTACTTTGTGTCAAGTTAAATACTACTGTCGCAAGCAAAGTAGGGTAAATATTTTGTGTAATATTTTACATCAGCAGGTTCACTTGTTAGAGCCAAATCAGGTGAATAGTCTGGGTTTGAGAGGAGTTGTGTGGTGCTGACAAAATCAGCTTGCCGTGCAAAACATTAAAGGAATAGCTTTGAACAGTTAAATTGTTAATAAAGATCTGGTAGCTTTTACAAGAAGATACAGAAATAGCGCTTGGTAGATGACAAATTGGTCTTCATACAAAGGTAGTGTGGCAGATCAGTTGTTGGCAACTATTAGAAGTTGGTCCTCGTTAGAATCAACCTTTCTTTGTTGAGTTTACAAATATTTCTTCCCAAGGTATCGAGAGATGTAGGTATCTTTCTTTAATCATTTTAACTGTGACTTTAAAGTAGATTTAATTGTAGAAATGCATTGCCATGTTCTCAGATGATCTTTCATTGTAAAATATTCTATAAAATACCTTAATAAAATACACAATCTCAATTTATTTTGAAAATAAGATATGCTATATATTTTTTAATAGTGTATAAAAACCAGGAAATTCCAAAGGGTTTCTCTTGCCACTACAGGACTGTCTCAGAAAATTAGAATATTGTGATAAAGTTCTTTATTTTCTGTAATGCAATTTAAAAAAACAAAAATGTCATACATTCTGGATTCATTACAAATCAACTGAAATATTGCAAGCCTTTTATTATTTTAATATTGCTGATTATGGCATACAGCTTAAGAAAACTCAAAAATCCTATCTCAAAAAATTAGAATAGTTCCTCAGACCAAGTAAAAAAAAAAGATTTATAACAGCAAAACACAATCAAACATTTGAAAATGTCCATTAATGCACTCAGTACTTGGTTGGGAATCCTTTTGCACGGATTACTGCATCAATGCGGCGTGGCATGGAGGCAATCAGCCTGTGGCATTGCTGAGGTGTTATGGATGCTCAGGATGCTTCAATAGCGGCCTTTAGCTCATTAGCATTGTTGGGTCTGGTGTCTTTCAGCTTCTTCTTCACAATACCCCACATATTCTCTATGGGGTTCAGGTCAGGGGAATTTGCAGGCCAATCGAGGACAGTAATGCCATGGTCAGTACACCAGTTACTGGTGGTTTTGGCACTGTGGGCAGGTGCCAGATCATGCTGGAAAATGAATTCCTCATCTCCATAGAGCTTTTCAGCAGACGGAAGCATGTAGTGCTCTAAAATCTCTTGGTACACAGCTGCATTTACTCTGGGCTTGATGAAACACAGTGGACCAACACCAGCAGCTGACATGGCTCCCCAAACCATCGCTGACTGTGGGAACTTCACACTGGATTTCAAGCAACTTGGATTTTGCTCCTCTCCAGCCTTTCTCCAGACTCTGGCGCCTTGACTTCCAAATGAAATACAAAACTTGCTTTCGTCTGAAAAGAGGACTTTGGACCACTGTGCAACTGTCCAGTGCTTCTTTTCCTTAGCCCAAGTCAGACGCCTCTTCCGTTGTCTTGAGTTCAGAAGTGGCTTGACCATGGGAATACGGCTATTGTAGCCCATTTCCCGGACACGTCTGTGAACAGTGACTTTTGATACCTGGACTCCAGCTTCAGTCCACTGTCTTTGAAGCTCCCCCAAATTCTGGAAGCGACTCTTCTTCACAATGCTGTTAAGGCTGCGGTCATCTCTCTTGGTTGTGCAGCGTTTCCTGCCACATTTCCAACAGACTTTTTGTGGATGTGCTTTGAAACTGCACTCTGTGAACAGCTTGCTCTTTGAGAAATTTATTTTTGTGTCTTACCCTCCTGATGGAGGGTGTCAATGACGGTCCTCTGGACAGCAGTCAGATCAGCAGTCTTCCCCATACTTGTGATTTAGTTTACTGAACCAAGCTGAGTGTTTTTCAAGGCTCAGGAAACCCTTGCAGGTGTTTCGAGTTAATTAGACGATTCAAGTGATTCGTTGAACACCCTACTAGTATACTTTTTCATGATATTCTAATATTTAGAGATAGGATATTTGAGTTTTCTTAAGCTGTATGCCATAATCAGCAATATTAAAATAATAAAAGGCTTGCAATATTTCAGTTGATTTGTAATGAATCCAGAATGTATGACATTTTTGTTTTTTTAATTGCATTACAGAAAATAAAGAACTTTATCACAATATTCTAATTTTCTGAGACAGTCCTGTATATACGCTCATCGGCCACTTTATTAGGTATACCTTGCTAACAGGGCTGGACCCCTTTTGCCTTCAGAACGGCCTAATTCTTCGTACGAGGTTTAGGTCCATATTGACATGATAGTAGGGCTGTGCAATTAATCGTATTTTAATCGCGATTACGATTATGGTTTGCGACGATTATGAAAACCGCATAATTGACAACATACGATTATTTTGCTGGGTGCGCTTTCGCCCCTCCCTAAAAGCCCACTCGGCCACGTGGGAGTGACATGTGTTGTGAGTGTTCAGCGCGAGCGAAGATGTCAGAACAAGAGCAGCAACTCGTTAAAAAGAAGGGTACAACTATTTCCACTATTTGGAAGTACTTTGGCTTTCAGGAGTCCGACGTGGAGCAAATAAAAGTACAGTGCAGGATTTGTTACCAGGTTGTGTTGGCACCACACGCTAACACAATCTCTTAAATCATCTGAAATACAACCACAAAGTGCAATACGACCGGGCAATAATACAACAAAAAGCAGATGCCCGCTCGACTTCAACGAGCAACGGCTTACGCGACGAGCTCGCAGAGACACAGAGATATTACAGGTGCCATTACATTTCACATCGCTAAAGATATGTGCCCAGTTAGCACTGTTAGCAACCAGGGCTTTAAGCAACTTGTCAACACGTTGGACAAGCGTTATGCGATGCCGTCTCGGTATTATTTCAGCAGGTCTGCGCTGCCTGCGCTATATGACAAATGCCGTGTGGAAGTTGAGAGAGATGTGGCTTCAGCTGACTACTTTGCCACCACAACGGACCTATGGTCTATCCCAGGGGTGCACAACTAGTCGATCGCGAGATGTGTCTAAAAATAGAACAACAATATTCTGTTTTATCGTTAATGTCCTGGAACATAATCTTCCTGTGCCAGAATAATGCACTTGAACGCATCAAAGCTTTGTGATTGGCCGGCGTCACCCCATGTGTCGGGGCGTGGCTGAGGGTCTTCAGTACAGGTGGCAATATTGTCACCTGCCTGCGCTCATCTCTGAAACCAGACCATGAACAGGCTGGTGTTTCTTGCAAAAAATCTTTAAGAGATGACATGAGCAGCCCGACCAGCATTTGCCATGGTGGCCAAAACATTTTTTTATTTGGTCTTAAATTGTAGTTCAACATTTATTTCCTGTTACTTCTGGACCATGACGGTTGGCCAGCCTTCAATGTTTAACTGAGTGGAATATGTTGAATATGTTTTACCAAAATGTTGGCTATATGTTAAGGAGTTTTCAGTAGGTTGTGACAGCATCATATTTGATTTGATTTATTTTTTATTTATCATATTAATAATATATGTTTAGTATGGTTTTGGAAGTGCGCTCCAACATTCTTGTTTATTGGTAAAATATTATTTGTTTTAAAGTTCAATAAATGGTCAATGAATAATCGTCAAAATAATCGTGATATCAATTATTGACCCAAATAATCGTGATTATGATTTTTGCCATAATCGCACAGCCCTACATGATAGCATCACTCAGTGGCGGCAGATTTGTCGGCTGTACATCATGATGCAAATCTCTCGTTCCACCACATCCCAACGGTGCTCTATTTGAGATCCGGTGACTACGGAGGCCATTTTGAGCCCGCAAACTCATTTTCATGTTCAAGAAACCAAAGATTAAGATGATTTGAACTTTGTGACATGGTGTGTTTTCCTGTTGGGAGTAGCCATAAGAAAATGGGTACAATGTGGTCATAAAGGGATGGACATGGTCAGCAACAATACTCAGGAAGGCTGCGCCGTTTAAAACAATTCCCAAATTATACCAAGGGGCCCAAAGTAAAAATATCCCCTGCACCATTACAGTTTGGCTGGCAGGAGTGGCACCTGGTGTGGTATTCTGCTGCTGTAGCCCATATGCTTCAAGGTTCCACATGGTGTGCATTCAGAGATGCTCTTTTGCAGACCTTGGTTGTAACTAGCAGTGTTGGGCAAGTTATTTCCAAAATGTAATATATTACATATTACTTATTACTCTCTTTTGAACGTAATAAGTTACATTACAATATTACTGTCTCTGAAATGTAATGAGTTACACTACTTTTGAGTTACTTTCACCAAAATAACAGCAAAAGAATGGCTAGGTATTTTAAATGCTAAAATGTAGTTTAGTGCAGCTCATTATACATCCAGTGAAGGGCAATGTGGTATAGCATAACAACTGTGTAGGCCCTTAAGGCTACTAACAACTTTTATTACACGGCTTAGTTGAATACTCGATTCTGACTGTAAAGTCTTAACATGTGACACGTTGTTAATACAGTACAGACCGCTGTCAAGGACTATAATGAAGGTTGCTAAGGAGGATCAAGAAAGGGAAAGGAAAAGAGGTTAAAAGATGGAGCGCTGGACGTCAGATAAATCACCAGAAGAAGGCAGACAGGAAGTAAACAATAACAGGACACGGAATGGGCTCTGTATTTTGTTTAGTATATGGCCGTGTACAGGCCCGGTTCCAGAACAAAATGACTCAGGGTGTCTCTGAGATTACAGGGGGCGCAGCAGTAGTAGGTTTATATGAGCAATAGTGGCCGGCAACAGCAATGAAAAATAGCATTGATGGTCCCCAATGAACAGATTATGGCATTTGTTATGTTTTGAAACCAAGCAAGTGAGAACATTTCAAGTGAGTTAAAAGTGCAATCCTGACATATCTCATATAGTCCAAAGTGGACTATATGAAATATTTCATATAGTCCAAAGTGGACTATGGCAAAGAAAAGCACAAAAGCTTCAAAACTGTACTGATAAAACAAATGAGAACATATTGTAAATCAAGGCAAATATTATTTAAACCAGCTCATGGTTTTAAATGGCAAACAGTATTATTAAAACCATGTACTAATCATCACTTTGGTCCCATCATGTGCTTGAAAACTGGCATCACATCATCATGTGAGGTTGACTTTGTGACCAGGGGCCTCATTTATAACGCCGTGCGTAGGATTCACGTGGGAAGGTTGCTTACATAGTATAAATCCAAAAAATAGGTACAGAAATTGTCCGACATTTTCCGATTCACCAAACTTTGCGTACCGGCGAGGAAAGTGCGTACAGCACTTTCTACGCCGGTTTCCCTTTATCTTTATAAATGAAATGCGGTGCAGCTTTTGCGGGCTTCACGTAACGCCCATATTTGCCTATAAATAGTCAAAGAAACGCCCATTCATTCATTCATTCTGACTGACTTTATGAAGAAGATCGCAGGAAATGACGACAGAACAGCTAAAAAAGACATCTTACACCGTGTCAGATTTTGGTTATTTTGGGGAGGTCGAGATAAATCATATTGTTTGGTGGATGCAGTTTGAACCAGAGTAGCAGTATGGAGGTCGGATCGTCACCAAAATAAATAAATAAGTGGTCCGAAAAAGGTTCATGACAAAAAGAATACACATAGCCTTCCTCAGGCAGTGTGTTTGTACCGGGGACAGGAGACCCCCCCCCCCCCCCCCCCCCCCCCCCTTGATGAGAAACTGTAAGAAATGATCGGGGAATCCCTCCGGAGTGGAGTCATGACGACTGGATCTGAATTATGTTTTCGTATTTGGTGGTTTGTGTCCCAGCTGTCGATCAGCTGTGCGCAGCAGCAACACTATATCCACCAGTTAAAGGAAATACAACTAATGTGTTGTGTTATATTAGCTGTACAATTTACCACATATGGTGTTCTTAGTTTCCATACCTCCTGTGTTTTACGAGCGACTTATCAAGTCTTAGCAAACGGCATAAAACATGTTTAAACATGGTACTATATAAAACCATGCTCGTACAACCTAGAAATGCAAAACCGCATTATTTATGAGAAAACATTTCATAACATTAACACAACATATTCGAGGTGGTTTTAAATAACATATCCGTATTTATTTATTTCTCCAAGTTATGTTTTTGTGTGCACTGAGGAGTCGCAAACAGGCGTTTGATTAATCATTTTAAGATTGGCTTTAATCAATGTTTGAAAATGAATTCTTCATATGATAAATGAGAGGTAACATTTTATTTATGGTATTATTTCCACATATTTCTCTCCATTCTTCCTTCTGCCAACGCGGTGTCGCAGTTTCTCGTCTCTCCCGTTTTTGTGCTTAGTGCGTACGCATGGGTTAGAGCAGGGGTCGGCAACCAGTGGCGGCGCCAGAGATTTTCCTCTAGGGGGTGCTGTGGGGTAGCTTGACGTTTCATAGAGGGTGCTCAAACATTAAGGGTTTCCCATTAATGCACCAGTGCTACAGTTGAATTTTCTACTGCAACACTCCCCACACACACACACACAGTGTACCCGCGACTGTTACAACGAAGGCTCGATAATCAGCTCACGGCATATAGGTGTAAGCAGGGGAAAAGTGCTATTTTTACAAGTGGGGGGTGGACCTCACCTCCTCTAGTGGGGTCCGGGGGCATGTTTCCCCCAGGAAGATTTTTTTAAATATTTAAAGGTGACCTATCATGCTATATTTAAATGATATAGTGTATGACCATACCTATATAAGGTATATTTATACATTTTATTTTTCAAAATACCAAACAGATCATTTTTTAGCCATGCCTCGTTTCGCTCATTTTCGCTCTATTGCAAACCTGTCTTTGAAAATTCTGAGCAGCAGCTGACCACGCCCCCCTGCAGAAGAGCCGGCAGGAGTCACGTTACCATGCTTGCTGTGATTACGAGTGTGGAATAAACATGTCCTCTCAGAGCAATGCATGTGTTCAAGCATATAATCAATTTGATCCAGAAACTGACCCTGAAGCAGCGGAGGTTTTGGTGGAGGTGCAAACATCTCGGTTGCAGCAGGACGTTTCTGAATGGTTAGTTGACAAGCTGTTGTCCCGATTTATTTTTACTCTGTTTGTTACGATGAAGGCTAATTAGCAAGAATGCAATGTGTACAGTTTAGTAACGCAAAAACAGCGATATATATTTATAAAGGGAGACGTTCATATTTTCAGCATATATACAATGGACTCATTGCGTTGACACACCTCAGTTGTCAGCATTATGTGTTTCATGTGTTTTTAAAAGCTCAGTTATTTACTTCTTTCTACAGGTGTACATGTGCAAATTGCGCCACGATGCCTTCTGCACCGGAGAATGTGTGCTGCATGGAGATACCACAGGTAACATTTTTGATAGCTTCACTAAGTTGTCTGTTTAGAGAATACATTTTTCACATGTCATTCAATATATGTTTATCACACTAGGTGTCAAGACGGATGCAGGAACTTGAGGACTCTGTAACCTGTGTGGTGGAACATCCTGGATTGGAGCCTGTGTGCCTGAATGTGTTCTCCCTGCAGAACGCATTGAATATTTACAGAGCTGAACATGGTGTACTACAGTTGAGGCAAATAGAGCAGTGAGTGGTTTGTTTTGACTGAAATTGTAATACGAATGCTAATATTGTTCATGGAAATAAATACTGGTGTATATGGCTTTATGCAATCTTTCATTCTGTCATTTTACTATTATATACTACACAGCAATGGCAAAACACACCCATGTGTACGACAAAAAAAGTCCACACACAACCTTATGCTTTTGAAATCAGAATATTCTTTACCCATCCAAACATGAATAATCACGACACATTCGATATCAACTCGGAACTTTATTGTCAAAATGAACGGTTCTTTGAACCCATAAAAAAAAACTAAATGTACTTCTATTTTGTATAAATGACACTAAATATTTTTTTTATGATTCCAGGCGTCACAGGTATCTAGCCTACAGAAGCTTTTGTGAGCTGGTGCTGGGGCTTCCTTGGACGCAGGATCAGAGTGGTGATTCCGGCCTGCGTTGTCCTCAGGATTCGCAGGGAGTTTCCTGATCCGCGAAATGTCTATGTTGGGTTCAGACAGCAGCCAAATTGAACCTTGTAGCATACCCGGCGATGACCTCCTCCCTGTCAGGTCGCTCATAATGGGAACACAGGTCCTCTGGGATGGGTATCTTCAGAAGCTCCTGTGTGAATGGTGCCGGGTCCACAAAGACTTGGTCGAAGATGAGGTCCATCAAGTTGGCCACGTAGCCTGTGCAATGTTAACAAAAGCACAAAAAAAAAAAAAATGTGGTTTAGATTAGAATATGCATGTAAAAAACTGAAAGTTCTTTCTAATTTTTTTATTTTATATATTTGTAAATAGTTGTATAATAAATATTTTAAACACTTACGGAATGTGGGGTCAGTCTTTACTGGTTTTGCTCTGCATTCTCCCTTCCTGGCCTTTGGGAACTGCAGTTTATACAGAGGGTTTCCAGTGGATGTAGTGGCCTGTGCACGCTCAGCATTTTCATTGTAGTGCAGGGCTGCCAGGTACAGTCTTTAATTTCCACACCAACGCTTCTGCAGGGAATTTTAGCCTGGACAGCTGTAACATAATTGTATTTGACATTAAAAACAAAAGAAAAGATAAAACAAAAATATTTTTACAACAATTAGTAGCACACAAATTAAAGGCTACGACATCAGAATGTCAAGATGTATCCAAAGAACATTTGAAAAACGTGATTCTAACCTGTACTTCGATGTGAACCAAGAGTCCTCGAGGATAGTTGTGTACGAACAGTCCGGTACTTGGGTGGGTCAGTCTGACATGCAGAATCTATCATCACAGGTAATCTGCTGGTAGCATGTGAGGTGCTGGCCTGTAAAGAAGAAAACATAGTTAGAACAAAATCATCTCAACTTAGTATTCAGGATGAGAAAATACTATTTGGATAAATATAGTCTGAAATCCCAAAAGATGGGGCTTAAAACTATCTATTTAGCAAAGGTCTTTGCTTAGCCTTTTCCAATCTGAGTTAGTTTTGAACCGTAACGTGCATGCTGTGTTTCTGACTCAATACAGATGATGTGTTGGAGGGCCTGAGCTCAGCAGACTGACTGTAATGAGTGCTAGCTGCTAATTAGCCTGTTGCTAGAGGTTAGGCCTCGTCAACAACAACATACCAGGGCTTTCACTCCATTTTACTCGTGGTGTGTGTCCCCTCGCATACATACAGTGTTGTAACACACCCCCATTTATATTCATGTGTGCAAACAAGTAAACATGCAAAAGCCTTTCCATATAACGCTGCAAAAAACGGCATGTCTCATTAGCTTAGCTTAGCTTAGCTTACAGGTCGATGATATCTGATCGTTCTTACAGACTACAATCACAAAAGCTTTTACATAACGCTGGAAAAAACGGCACTTACCTCCAGAAGATTACGTTTGTTATTATAACTTACTCAATATGATTTTTTAGAGGATACAAAATACTAATACATAGGAGAATAAATACTTGTGTTATCGGCTAGGCCAGGCGTGGCTTTACAGCCTTCACACAGATCACCATTACGGCAGTCTGAACATGTTCGCAAATGCCTGATAATTAAAATAAAAGACAAAGCAAAGACTGCGGAGCGTACAAAATAAAATGTTACAAGAACATATAAACACCTAACCGATTACTAGTTGGGGTTGAGGCGACATTGATACGGCTAAGCTACATGCTACAAGCAAGAGATAGCTTTATCAGGAAAAACACCGCTAAATAAAAACTTACAGCTTCAGAGTTGGATGTGTCCTCACTGGCCTGGTCCCGGATGGTTGGTATTGATCCCGGGTGTAGCATTAGTTTGGAGGCATATCCGTGTTGGACTTGAGAGAAGTTCATAAACATGTCCGTGGTTTAACTGGCTTAGACATCCTGGCAATAGCAGGCAGAAACACAGATGTGACTGCGGTAGCCTGCCGATATGCGAATGAGAGGTTTGGCAATGCACGGCCGTGGCTC
>CADEHL010001184.1:0-51644 GCA_902827135.1 Harpagifer antarcticus
TCAATCACCACTGTACATACTTCGGTTATACTAATTTACTTTCCATTTTGTGTTTAGCCTGGTACAACTTACCCGACCACCCAACTGATGCACACCGACTGGAAGTCAGCCTTCACAGAGGACCCAGTGTGGGTTTGAGTTGTGCAGGGCCAGTGATTTGGAAGAGGGAGTCATCGCAGCCTTTTGCGCATATTTCGTTTTCAACATGGCCTACCCACCAAACCGTAAGAACACCTTGACCTTCGTACAGCGCTGCATCCTGTATATATCTGAGGAGGGGGATAAGCTGCTCTCGACCACTGTTATGAGAGTCTTAACCAGTTATACTAATGCCTCGCCAACATCAATGTCCCAAGTGCTCTCGAAGAACATTCACACTAATGGAATTAGTACAGCATGTTGGACTTATACATGCTCATGAATCTAATTTTAACATAACTTGTGGATTGAATGATTGTCAAAGTACATTTTCAAAATACGAGTCTTTCAGAAGACACATGTACAGAATACAAAAGCACTCCATTTTGCCCTCTGATGACGAAGAGCATGAGCCCCCTATGGACCGGAGGAAATACTTGATGATGTCAATTTTTTGTTTTATTTTTTTAAGGAAAACGGATGCATTCATAGCCTGCCACCTGAACAAACGTGGCTTTAACATGTCAGAAAACCCTGAAATTCAGAATGTTTTACAATCTAAGGATTTTTTTGAAGAAGCATCAAATGTGATTAGGTCTAAATACAAGCTGAAAGTACATTGCAAGTCAAAACTCGATATGACTGAACCTGTTCAGTACACTTTAAGAGATTCTTAAGGACACAAACTGGGCAGCTACTCCTATGTTCCTCTCAGTCAAGTGCTGCGTAAATATTGCTCGCACGAGGATGTTTGGGAAGAAATAGTCTTACAATAACCAACAAAAATGAAGGTGTTTTAAGTGACTATTCCAGTCTCGCCTCAAAACCCACCTCTTCAACTCTATCCATAAGCCCCCCCCCCCTCTCAACCAACTTCCTCCTGACTGCTTTTCTGTTTTTTTTTTTTGTTTTTTTTTGTTTGTTTGTCTACCCTCCCAAATGTAAAGCGTCTTTGGGTTTAAGAAAAGCGCTATAGAAATACAATTTCTTATTATTATTATTCCGATGGGGTCTACTTTGCAGAGCACCCATTCTTTATGCATCATCCAAATTCCTTACGACTACATTTTTATGAGGATGAGTTTGAAGTAGTGAACTAGGGCTGCACGATTTTGGGGGGAAATCTAATTGCGATTTTTCTGACAGATATTGCGATTCGATTTGCGATATTTGTTTTTAAGCGACCCAACGGAAGTTTATTGTAAAATGCGGCCATATCTCCGGCTAGGAAGGTCGCATCAGCATGCTCCCGTCTCTAGCACCCCGCAGCCCGAGCTACGAGTGAAAGAACTAAACTTACATGAAACTTCCGTTGGGTTGCTTTAAAGTCAAGCTTCAGTTTGAGACTCACCCTGTAATAGAAACATGTGATGGAGCATTACTAACCATTTGGAAAGGGCAGGCACTTTCAGAAGCACTTGGCAGGTGATTGGATCAATCTGTCCTGTCACCTTCTATCAGGGGACCACTTCTGACTTGGTTTAACAATGGCTGGTACATTGTGGAGCACAGCACTTCTGATTGGTGTGGATGACTGACACACAAGAACTCGACACAACCGATTAATCGTTCAGCCCTATGGTGAACCCTTTAGGTTCTAAACGTAACAAACACAAATTGTGTGCCTTTAATTATTCATCGGGTAATATGGACGGGCGCTATCGGTCTCAATTGAAGAATATTCATTTAGCTTTACTTGTGCGTTATTCATATGTATAACAACAATGTGGTTGGGATGTCATATTGAAACCAATGCTTATGATCTCAAAGATCTAGCAACTATGGGTTCACTGTATCTGTTATACCTCATTCACACCAACGCAAACACCGTTCAAGCTCCGTGCTAGAGCTTTTCAGGTCAGAACCGGTTTCTTCGGTTTAGCTCCGGCTCTTTTCCACACCACCCAGAGTCCCGACTGGTGCTGCGTCATTGCGTCATTGTTTGCGTCATGACGTAACCGTTTGCGTGCCCGCTTCATCAAAGCCAAAACCCGCGGAAACCCCTCCACAGCTCACACCCACAACAACAACAATGGCCGATTGTGCTCCAGCTTCCTCTGCTACCTCTTTCGGAAGACCAGATTCCCAGCAGGTAGCTGGTCTCTTCAGTGGACCACTGCTGCTTGTTAAGTTTCTCCATCGTTGTGTACAAACTGGAAAACAACGCCGGCTTTTTGTTGTTGTTCAGGAGTTGATCCCGCCCCTGCCCCCGCCTCGATGTAAGCGTGACGTATGCGGTGCTTTTGCTCTAGCCGGAACATTTTTTGGTGCTTGAAACGAACCGGATTCCGGAGCTAAGAGGCTGCTCCGCTGCGGTGTGAACAGGAAAACCCGGTGCTTTTCAAGCTCCAGCTCCGAAACGGCCCTGAAACACCGTTGGTGTGAATGAGGTATTAGTGGGATTGGGTATAAAGTTAATGCAGCACTCAGCAACGATTTCTAGCGATAATCCCTCTGCTCATATGCTTGCTGGGTACGGTAGGGTTAGGGTAATGTTGTGAATCGAGTGGCCTGTGTTCGTCGTCCATTACATACGCCTGCCCATACCATAACCCCACCACCACCCATGGGCCACTCGATTCACAACATTACCTAACCCCTAACCCTAACCTACCCCTCACACCAGTACTGCCTGGTTTTCGACCCCCCCCAATAAAGCAAAACTGCACGTTTCAGAGTGGCTTCTATTGTGGCCAGCCTAAGGCACACCGTGCAATAATCATGCTGTCTAATCAGCATCTTGATATGCCACACCTGTGAGGTGGGATGGATTATCTCGGCAAAGGAGAAGTGCTCACTATCACAGATTTGTTCAGATTTGTGAACAATATTTGAGAGAAATGGTTATTTTGTGAATATAGAAAATGTTTTAGATCTTTGAGTTCATCTCATGAGAAATGGGAGCAAAAACAAAAGTGTTGCGTTTATATTTTTGTTCAGTGTAAAACGTGCTAAAAACACAATACATTGTGAAAAACACAATACACAATAAAAGAAGGGCCGAAAGAAGTGCAAAACTGTGATCCTATGAACCCCTTGCACTTCACTTGCAATAACAAAAAAAGAAACATTTAAAACATGTGAACTCTTTCAATTCAAACATGAAATTATTTATCACTCACTCACTCACATACGTGTGTTTAGCCCAGATCTCAGCTGCAACACTGAAATGTCGTGCAGAGGATGTGACAGGGAGTGGCTCTGGAATGATACTTTTGATGTCTTCCAAAAAGTACCAAACTTTCTCTCCATCAAATTCATAGAGGGGAACGTAGAATTTGTTTTCTCCCGTCACAATTCCTTGTGTCCACCTCATACTGATCACCTCAATCTGTAGAGGAATACGTAAACAAAAGTTACAGGATAGGACTAAATATTTAAGGTTACATTAGCCATGGAGTTGTCACAACCTCTATACAAGTTCTACTTACCTGTGTGATGGTCCCAGGGAAGAGTTCTGTTCTCATATTCCACAAGGACCCCACTTTCCCACTTCTAAAACAGGCTCTGACTCCACCATTCACTTCCTCTCTGAAGTGGAACTCCTTTGGGTGAAAGCATCCACATGCACAGCCGCAAAAACAGGACACTTCCCTGGTCTGGATTACCCCTGGTTTTGTTGATGTCATCTTAGGGGGGGGCAATAGTATTATAAGTAACATTTCATGCACATTATTCCATTTTTGATATATATAAAACACTAAAAGCCAAACATATAGTGCAGAAGGCTAATTATGGTGCTGCATTTGATGTTTGTAAAAACATAGAGAAACAGACTACCGTAATTTTCGGACTATAAGGCGCACCTGAATATAAGCCGCAGCAGCTAAATTGAATGATGTGTACATATATAAGCCGCACTGGACTATAAGCCGCAGGTGTTTTAATGTTAATTACCATATGTAAGGGTTCGTGCACAGAGGGGATTGTCGGGAAAGATATGGCTGTTTGAGGAAGCTCCCATTTATTAACATTTCAACAAACAAGTTACATATTTGCATAACATATTCACAAAATATTTTTAATTGGGGGTCCACGGCCAAATGTGTATCAATGTAGGGGTCCTTGGCATGAAAAAGGTTGAAAACCACTGATCTACATTATAGCCTACAGTAGTACCATAACAAAAAAACAAAGCTTACAGTGCTTGACGAGGCAATATCAATGGCTAAATTAAATGTGTTTTTTTAAAACTGCAAAATAAAGTGCCTGTAACACGACAGTAAGCGCGTAAATTGCAGTAACACGGCTGCTTAAATATACGGTAATCAGCCTACCAGAAAAGTCATTAATCCCCGTCTTCTTCCTGCGTACTAAAACCACCAAAGTCCTCATCTTCAGTGTCGGAAACGAACAGGCTCAGGGTGGCTTCGTCAGCCACTCTCCTTCGTTGTGGCTCTCAAAACCAACGAACTCCTCTTCGTCACTGTCGGAATCAAACAGCCTCTGAAGGGCCTCAGCTGTGGCGGCGTCCTCCTCTTCATCACGCAGCAGTCCAGCCTTTCGGAACCCGTTGGTGATCGTGGATGTTTTGACACTCCTCCACGCTGTCAGGATCCACTCGCAAACTTGAGCGAAAGTTGCTTTTCGCATGCGACCAGTTTTGGTGAATGATTTATCGCCGCTAGTCATCCACGCCTCCCACTGAACGCGTAGTGCCACTTTGAACGCACGATTCACACTGATGTCGAGTGGCTGCAGATGCCTCGTTGTGCCCCCAGGAATCACAGCTGGAATTGAGTTTGTGCTCTTGATGGCTGCTTTCACAGAATCTGTTATATGGGCCCTCATGCTGTCCAAAACGAGCAAAGCTTTTTTTTGGCGAAAGAATCCTCCAGGGCGCTTGACGTAGCACTCATTCAGCCACTCCTTCATTATGCTTTCCATCATCCTCCCTTTCTTGCAGCAGGCTCTATTTCCTTCTTTTACTGCAGATTGACGGCCTTTAACTTAAAAGCTGCATCATATGCATTTCTACGTTTGTTTTCCATAATGAAAACTTCCTTTGTACTAAACTGTCTCGCTCTCGTAATGTCTGTCTGTCTTGCTCTCGTTCTGTCTCTCGTACCACTCTCGGTTCCACTTTTACTTTTGCGGCTGGCTACCGGTCTCACTCTTTCCCGCCTCCAGCTTTTCCCGCTGGAGCCCGCCGCCTAAAGGTGGGGGGCGCGGACAGGTCATAGAGCCCATAGAGTTAAAGGTGGTGGACTGTAACCTGTAAAATCCATAGATTAGCCGCACCGTTATATAAGCCGCAGGGGTCGAAAAATGGGAAAAAGGCGCGGCTTATAGTCCGAAAATTACGGTAAACAAACTATCCCGCCTTTCCCCCCCCTTCATGTGAGCAATAGTGTCCCTTATACTACTCACTGTGTCGCTAATATCCCTCCCTGGTATGCTGTAGGCCTGTGTGCACCCCACTACAGTCCCAATCACTTCTTTAACCTGTTCGATAACACCCGTGCCAGAATTTTATAATCAGTGTTTAGCATACTCAAAGGCCTATAGTTCTCCAATTTGTCCCTACTTCCCTTCTTATATAGAATACTGATGACCCCTGTTTTGAAAGGTCAGCTGGCAATTCCTCCCTCTCTTCCAGCTGCTTAAAACAGCTCATGTAGTATGGGCACCAAAATGTCCTTGAACTCAATGTAGAATTCTGCTGTCAAACCATCCAGCCCTGGACTTTTATTTCTCCCTATTCCTTTTATGGCAATTTCAATCTCCCCTTTCCCTATTTCCCCCTCACACATGTCTCTCCCCTCAGTACTCAGGCTCTTATCCAAATCAAATCAAATCAAGTTTTATTTATAAAGCACATTTAAAAGCGATTTTTGGTCGAGCCAAAGTGCTGTACATGCATTAAAAACACTTATAATCACAATAAAAGACAATAATTTACAACAGATATAAAACAAACACAGGGAATAGTCAGGAGTCGTGCTCCGCTCTGACTAGAAGGCCTGAGAGAAGAAGTGAGTCTTAAGTGTGGATTTAAAAACCCCTAGGGTCTGGGGCCGACCTCAATGTGGAGGGGCCGAGTGTTCCAGAGCCTGGGGCCAGCTGCTGCGAAGGCTCGGTGCCCTCGGGTTTTGAGCCTGGTCTTGGGCACTACCAGCAGCAGATGGTCAGCAGACCTTAAAGCTCTGGCTGGGGGTGTAGCGCTGGAGGAGTTCAGCTATATAGGCCGGAGCCAGCCCATTTAGTGCTTTAAAAAACAAATAAAAGGATTTTAAAATCAATTCTGTACCGAACTGGAAGCCAGTGCAGTGAGGCCAGAATTGGGGTGATGTGGTCACGCTTTTTATGGCCAGTCAGCAAACGTGCAGCTGCGTTCTGGACTAGCTGCAGGCGTTTAATTGATGCCTGGTCCATACCCATAAACAGAGCGTTGCAGTAGTCCAGTCTCGAGGTCACAAAGGCGTTAATAACCCTTTCCAGGTCTTTAAAAGATAAATACGACTTGGTTTTGGCCAAAAGTCTTATTTTAAAAAAGCAGGATTTGACTACGCTGCTGACCTGCTTGTCGAATTTAAAAGTACTGGAGAAGGTCACCCCAAGGTTCGTGACTGAGGGGAGGATGTTTTGTTGGAGGGAGCCTAGAATATCAACCTGGGAGGCTGGAGGTTGGGGTCCAAAAAAGATGACCTCAGTCTTGCTTTCGTTGAGGTTTAGAAAGTTTTTGCTCAGCCAGGATTTTATCTCAGTTAAGCAGTCATCAACTGTTGTAATGAGTGTGTGACACTTGCTTCGAGAGGGAGATATATCTGTACAATCGTCGGCGTAGCAGTGGAAGGGAATATTATGTTTTGTGAGAATTGAGCCTAGGGGTAGTAAGTACAGTAAGAAAAGGATGGGGCCCAGAATCGAGCCTTGGGGAACCCCACAGGTAAGAGGGGCTTTTGCAGAGGAGAAGGCACCTAGCTGCACAGCGAAGCTACGGTCTGTCAGGTAGGACCTGAACCATGCAAGGGCAGAGCCTGTGATGCCAGCGGACTGTTCAAGCCGTGACAACAGGATGCTATGGTCCACAGTGTCAAAAGCAGCTGTCAGGTCTAACAGCACCAAGACAGCTGGGCTACCTGAGTCGGCGGCTAGGAGCAGATCATTAAAAACTCTTAAAAGGGCTGTCTCAGTGCTGTGCATGGGTTTGAAGCCAGACTGAAACTTTTCGTGGATTCCATGCGTGGTTAAAAAAGACTGCAGCTGGGCGTAGACCACTCTCTCCAGGGCTTTTGATAAAAAAGGTAGCTGGGAAATGGGCCCTAAAATTTTCGAGAAAGGAGGGGTCGAGATGTTTCTTTTTAAGTAATGGCTTAACCACGGCATGTTTGAAGGCAGCAGGGACACATCCTGAGCTAAGGGAGGTGTTTACAATTAATAAAATACTTGCTCCAACTGAATCTAAAACGTCTCTGAGAAGGCGAGAGGGAATGCTATCTGAGGTGCAGTTTGTCGGCCGCAGGTGCTTGACCACATCCGAGAGAGAAGAGAGGGATACAGGCTCAAAGTGGTCGAGGACAGCAGGGCACAGAAAGGGAGCAGGATCTGGGGTAGCACTAGTGTGAGCTAGCCTAAGAGCAGATACCTTTTCAATAAAAAATTTAAGAAACTTATCACAGAGAGTAGTCGATGGCACAATAGAAGAAACATCACAGGGATTAATGATCGAGTTGAGGACATTAAAAAGAACCTGAGGTCTATGGCTGTTTTTGGAGATTAACAGAGAGATGTGCTCTGTTTTGGCTGCTTTGACTGCCGTCTGGTAGTCAGACAGGGAAGCACGAAGGATTTCTAGGGAGACATGGAGTTTATCCTTTTTCCATTTTCTCTCTGCACGCCTGCAAGCGCGTCTGAGAGCACGAGTACAGTCATTGAGCCACGGCTCTGAGAGCACTTTTGTGCGTCTAAGCGTAAAAGGAGCAACAGAATCCAGTGTTAGTGTGCATGTAGAGTCAAACATGGAGATAAGCTCATCAGCATTAAAAGCACAGTTCACATCTAATTTACAGATAGGAGAAGCATTAAAAGCATCAGAGAACTGTGAGGCAGTCAAGGGGTTTAATCGAACGCACACGACGCGCAGGGGCACGTGATTCGACTCCTGCGGAAGGGATGGAGGTTGTAAACAGAACCGGTAAATGGTCTGAGATACGCGTTGCTGCACATATTTCATCCACAGATACAGACAGTCCAAACGATAATACTAAGTCCAAAGTGTGTCCTTTTTCGTGTGTTGGGCCAGCCACGGACTGAACGAGACCAAAAGAATCAAGGAGATTTAAAAGTCCCTAACCAGAGGTTTGGACTCACAACACACATGGACATTGAAGTCTCCGGAGATCAAAACACGATCATATTTCACCATGATCCCGGACAGAAAGTCAGAAAAGTCATTTATGAAATCCTTATTGCACTTTGGCGGACGATACACAACTGCGCAGAGTATAGGCGAAGCCGGATTCAGTTCAAAAAGCTGCAACTCAAAGCTAGCATAGGTAGTTACAGGGTGAAGCAATCGGCATTGGAGGCTAGCTCTAAACACTGAAGCTATGCCCCCGCCATGGCCGGTGGCACGGGGGGAGCTGAAGAATGTACAATCAGGAGGAAAGAAGTTCAGAGAACGGTGTATACTCGCCAGCGTGGACCCAGGTCTCCGTCAGGAACATAAAATCCAGCTCACGGGAGGTGAAGAAGTCATTTAGCAGGAACGTTTTGTTTGCTATCGACCTAGCATTTAGCAAAGCCATACAAAGTTTTTGCTCCGGGCTTGCCGACGGTGGAGTGCGTCTCAGCTGACGAAGAAGTGCGTGTTGAACGCCGCGTGGGCCGGGAGCAGTCAGTCGGGCAGGGGGGGCTGCCAGCGGGCCCAGCAGAGTCCGCAGCTCCGGAAAAACAGGGCGAATCCACCGATTCCGCACATGACGTGCAGCGGGAGGGCCATGACATCTGAGACGTGGATAAGTCCCAGAAGAAGCCGTCAGGTATGCCTTCAGATGGACCAGTGCACCACCACGCTTTCCCCGTCGTCTGAAGCGCTTTCGGCGAGGCGGGATGCAGGGCAACCGGCGCAGGTAGGTGGGTATATCCAACAGAAGAGGGGGGGGGGACGATTTATGGTTGCCAGATGTAAGTTTGGGCAGCAGTATCAACTCCAGAGAGGGTCTGAGGTGGAGGAGGGCTTGGCGATCATAGACGAGCAGAGCAGAGACATTCTGACAAACATAAAACAGAAACAGGAAAGCTAAAGGTAGACAGCTGAGCGAGCGGCGAGCCGACACAGGCGCCATCTTGAATCACGTCACGTGAATGAATGAATACTCTATTCTAGTAGACAGGCATTCATCCATGCTGCCTATGGTCATTTCCAAGCTCCTCTCATCGTTAACCTCCTCTTTAAATCAATCCTTGTAGAACTCCTCTACCCTACTGGCTATCCCTACTAACTCTGTGATCATTTCTCCCCCTTTTCCCTCTATCTGCTTAATAAAATTCTTCCCTTGCTTCCTTTTCTCAATGTCCAGGAAAAAACCGGTGCTCTTCTCCCCTTCAACTAAGTACTCCGCCCTGCTCCTTATAATTGCTCCCATGCACTTTCCCTTTTCTATCTGACCCAGCTCATCTTTTAATCTAGTGTAATTTCCTATATCTCTCCCTATCTCTACATCAACCTTCTCTGCCTCCCTCTCCAGCTCTCTCCTTACTTTTTCCTCCCTCTCTCTCTCTCTTTTATTCCTCCCCCTGCTATACTTTATACTCATTTTTTTGATGTCTCTTTTTAACTTCTCCCACCACACTGCCACATCCACTCCTTCCCTACTACCCTGCTTCAAGATGCATTCATTGACTTTAGTTTTATATCCCTGTTCTTTTAATAACATCCCGTTTAAACACCAAATTCTTCCACCAAAAGCTTCACCACCTGTGTTATTCTTCTCTCAATCCTTTCCCTCTTTCTTTTCCTTCTTTTCCGGTCCTTTATCGACTTTCATTTCCGTTTTTTCCACAGTTTTAGTCTCCTTTTCCGTTGCTACTTTCTTGACCTCCGGCCGCTGCATTTCTGAAAGTACGCACTTTTGTCCCGTTATTCCAGCCATTCCTGCCATAATCCTCGAAAATGGGGAGACCCCCCAGCCAGCAGAGCTGTTTGGGGAGGGGTTCACCCACAGATATGATCAAAATGTTCTCTATTTCAGCTTTTTTTCCTCCAAATTTCTCGCTGTCATTAACAAGACATTGACCGTCACACACGTCCGCTATCGGGCGTGTTCAGGGTGGTATGGCCGTAAACGAAAATTTACTCGGCACACATGCTATTTATAGCTGCTCAAACGCCGCCGCTGATAACCCTCCACCTTCTCACTTACAGCTCAAATACAATGGATCCTCTTTTACTCCTGAAATCACCTGTTTGGAGCTCCGTGTTTGCTGGCACATTGCGTGGACATTATGCAAAACACACAAAGTGGCCCATCACCTCTTGAATCATTTATCAACAATGCTGCATTCACATCAAATACGGCGTCTCAGTCTTGCTGTGAACGCTTGTTTGGTGTTTGGCTGAAAGTTCAATTCAAGCTTTTTTTCTTGTTGCAAAGTGCTGGAATCGGCTCCCATTTAAGTAAGATCCGCCCAAACCGTGGTCTCTTCTGAAAAGGGGAACTAAGCTAAGGACTTTTCATCCCTTTCTAGGGCGCTTTTGCTCAGTGTATTGATTTTGGTTGTACTTTTTTAAAACGTGTCTTTGAAATGATCATATTTCAAATCTTTCTCTTGCCCGTAGTTTAGGCTCCAAGCTTGAGTAAAAGAAGATACATTGTATTTTAGCTGTGGAAGAAGGCTGCGTTATCAGCGGTGTTTAAGCAGCTATAAATCCAATGGTGATATTCCATTTCCATTGTGAGATTGGAGCTAAATCACAGCATCACAAAGGACAGAGCATGCACTCACGGCACTGCTTCTCTCCGAAGCCGCCTCCTACACCCTGTTGATTGACAGTGGTCCTTTTTTTTTTTTTTGACTTTGAAATAGCCAAATATTCATATTTTAACAACTATCTTCCACAAGAAAATGATATACCAGACTCCCCTCCCTCACTTCAATAAGTGAGCAATCCTCCACCACCATACTCAAGAAATCCTCCCTCTTCATGTACATAAAAGGCATCCCTATATCCCTCTTTGGACTTCTCTCCATTATGTCCCAGACTCCTAATTGTTTTTTCTCATAGTGTGCATAGTTCCGCCTGACCTTAACTGCATACCTCGCGTGACTTAATACAAGGTTCAGGAGACCCACATTGCACTCATCCATTTTCCCTCTCCAACCAAACATCCACAATTCTTTCCACTCCATTCTCCTCAAAAAACCCCATTCCAACATCTCTCAATCAACTCTTTCATCCTGGGAAAAAAAGACCCCAATTTATTACATTCAAAGAATTCATGCATACAGTTTTCCACACATCACATTCTTTGTTCACCTCTGCATCAGACATACTCACAATCAGATTGTTAAAAATCCTATTATGTCTTAAGAGAAAATCAAAGTTCTCACATTCAACATTATTCCCTTTCACCCTCAAGTTTCCCCAAATCCCTTCTACATCTATATCATTCATTACCTTCCCCCACACTTTTTCCGCTGCTGGCCTCCTTGTTGTTCCTTCGGCCAGCATCCCATATATTTTTCCCGTGTTGACCTTCCCCAACTCACACATTTTATCCCCTTCACCCACATATAGCTTCATCTCATTCTCACTCCCCCTTGCAGTCTCACTCTCTATCATCCTTCTCCATTCAACAGGCATCCCCTCTTTTACGCTTTCCATTATGTTTTCGGCAGTGCCGGCACCCATTGTGAGATCTTTTCCCCTCACTTCATCCACCACCACCTGTGCCCTCATGAAACCTGGCACAAACTCATATACCAAATCCTTTAAAATCCTGAACCCCGCACTCCACATAGGCAGGTTGAATAAACAAACCCCCTCTTTTGTTATTTTTGGGTTCAGGAAGATAGGCTGCTTCCATACCTGCTCCGCGCTTCCACATTCATACACCACTCTAGGCAATAAGGAGCCCCATGCACACACCACCTCCCTCTGAAAGTCGCTCAGCCCGACCATGTCCCCTTGTCTTACTTTCATGAAGACAGCGCTGTCCCCACATTTCCCACATCTTTCCAGTGCCTACCTCATAAACAATTTCCATAGAAAATCCTTTCCCTTATCCAAATACTTGATAATCACTTTCACTCTTAATGCCCCAATCTTTCTTTCAAGATTTATCAGTTTTAGGCCCCCATCTTTATATTCATTTTCCATCACCTCTTTTGCTATTCTGACCCCCTTCCCATTCCAAATAAAATCACTTATTATTTTGTCGATTTCCTTTATTACCTTTTCTGGCACATCCCTCAGTCATCACATACACTAATTTGCTCATTATTAACCCATTTATTATTATTATTTTCTCCCTCAGTTTCAATTTCCTCCCCTTCCAAAACCTCAGTGTTTTCCTAATCCCCTCAATAATACCCTCATATTATAATTCATTTATTTTATAAAGGCGCCTTTCAAGGCTCTCAAGGTCGCCGTACAGACACTTAAAAAACAAGATACACAATACATAACACCAGCATAATCGACATAAACAAGACAATGCAGTAAATAAATAGATCAGATAACCAAATAAATAAAAAACAGGATGTGTGATGGATAATGATCAGCGTGGATATGCGAGTGTGAACAGATATGTTTTGAGGCGTGATTTGAAAATGGGGAGAGAGTCAGAGTTGCGGATGTCAGGTGGGAGGGAGTTCCAGAGGCGGGGTGCAGAGCGGCTGAAGGCTCTAGACCCCATGGTGGTTAAACGGAAGGGGGGTGCAGTGAGGCTGAGGGAAGCAGAAGATCTGAGTGTGCGGATGGGTGTGTTGATGTGCAGGAGGTCGGAGAGGTACAGAGGAGTGAGGTTATGGATGGCCTTAAAGGCGAGGAGCAGAATCTTAAAAATGATACGGGATTTGACGGGGAGCCAGTGAAGCTGCTGAAGAACAGGAGTGATGTGGTTAATGGAGGGGGTTCTGGTGATGATGCGGGCGGCAGAGTTCTGAACCAGTTGAAGTCTGTGGATGGATTTGAGAGGGAGACCAAAAAGAAGGGAGTTGCAGTAGTCGATGCGGGAAGTGACCAGGGTGTGAACAAGAATGGCGGTGGTCTTAGGGTTAAGGGACGGGCGGTGGCGGTTGATGTTGCGTAGATGGAAATAGGCAGACCGAGTGATATTACTGATGTGAGATTTGAATGAAAGTGTGCCGTCGAGGATGACACCCAGACTCTTAACCTGAGGGGAGGGGGAGACTGAAGAGTTGTCTATAATAATGGAGAAACTGTCAGGTTTGGTTAGGGTGGATTTTGTGCCAATGAGGAGAACCTCGGTTTTACTGTCGTTAAGTTTGAGAAAGTTAGAGGAGAACCAGGATTTGATGTCCTGTAAGCAGTCAGACAGGGAGGATGGAGGGAGGATGGCGGTTGGTTTGGAGGACAAGTAGAGCTGGGTGTCATCCGCGTAGCAATGAAAGTGGATGTTGTGTTTACGGAAGATATTGCCAAGAGGAAGTAAATAGATAATAAAAAGAAGAGGCCCCAGGACAGAGCCCTGGGGAACACCGGTCGTGACTGGAAGTGGCTGTGATTTGAAGGTTTTGAGTTGGATGAACTGAGTGCGGCCAGAGAGATATGATTTAAACCAGAGGAGGCGTGTGTCAGTGATCCGATGGAGGTCAGTCTGTCAATGAGGATGCTGTGGGAAATGGTGTCAAAAGCTGCACTAAGGTCAAGGAGGATGAGGATAGTTAATAGTCCGGAGTCAGCTGCCATGAGGAGGTCGTTAGTGATTTTCACCAGTGCTGTTTCTGTGCTGTGATGGGGGCGGAAACCAGATTGAAATTGTTCGTACAGGTTATTGTCAGACAAGTGGGTATGGATTTGGGATGCAACAGTTTTTTCCAGGATTTTTGAGAGAAATGGTAGGTTAGATATGGGACGGTAGTTATTAAAATTGTAGGGGTCTGCACCAGGTTTCTTCAGTATGGGCGTGATGGCGGCTGATTTGAAAAGTGAGGGAACAAGACCAGAGGTGAGGGAGGAGTGTATGATGACAGTTATAAGGGAGGACAATGAAGGTAGACAGGCTTTTACCAGGGGGGTAGGAAGAGGGCCTAACTGACAGGTAGATGGCTTGGATTTACTGATGAGGTCAGATATTACAACAGCAGAGGGAAGTGTGAAACTTGAAAGAGAATGAGAGAGATGGTCGGTGAAAACAGGGAGAGATATACTGCAGGTGGTGTTAGGAGTTAGTTGCTGGTGAATGTTTTCTATTTTGTCATTAAAAAATGACATGAGGGAGTTACAGTAGGCAGTTGAATACTGATGAGGTGCAAGGGAGTCCGGTGGTCGTAGAATGTTCTTCACTGTAGAGAACAGGATCCTTGTGTTCCCTTCGCCAGAGCTGATGAGAACTGTGTAGTATGATGATTTGGCTGCAGAGAGAGTGTCCTTGTAGTGGAGAATGTGGTTATTGTACATCTCTTTGTGAACGACAAGTCCGGTTTTTTTGCAGAGGCGTTCCAATCGACGGCCTTTTGTTTTAAGTTGGCGTAGTTCAGGTGTAAACCAAGGAGCAGAATGGGTGAAGGAAACAGACCGGGTTTTTAAAGGAGCCAGGGTATTGAGCAGTTTATGAAGATTGTTATTGTAATGAGAAACCAGTTCATCAGGCGGGGATGAACAATTTATGCTGGGGAGGTTGTCAATGCCACTAGAGAGTGTAGTTAAATTAATATCCTTGATGTTGCGGAAGGAAATAATACGTGACAGATTTGGTTTGGACAGTGTTAAGGTGACAGTAAAGGATATTAATGAGTGATCAGAAATGGGAAGATCAGTTGCAGTACATTTAAGAGGAGTGACACCAGAACAGCAGATCAAGTCCAGAATATGTCCTTTGGAATGAGTCGGAAAATCGATATGTTGCTGTAATCCAAAACTGTCCAGGCAAGATGTGAAGTCCTTTGTGAGAGCATTGTTGACAGTATCCATATGTATATTAAAATCTCCCAGCACTATTATGTTAGGTGAGAGTGAGCAGAGATGTGTGATGAAAGCAGCAAATATTGTGCGTCTCTTCCTACCCTATCCTTAATTCCCATGTTTATCCCTAACACTCTAAAATATTCTTTATTCTTCTTCAGCCCCATCTCCATCTTCCCTACCCTTCCTCCTCCCAGCACCATGTATTCTGACTTCTCTTTATTTACTTTTGCCCCTGACGCCCCTCCATATGTCCTTATGACCTCAAACACCCCTCTTACGCTTCCCATGTCCCTCACCATGACCGTTGTGTCGTCAGCGTACTGGAATATCAGGCCCGTTCCCCCTCCTGGCACCTCTATCCCTCTGATGCCCTCGCTCTGTATCAGCATCGCCGCGAGCGGCTCCGCCGACAGAGCGTACAGCATGGCGGAGAGAGGGCACCCTTGCCGGACCGATCTCCCCAGTTTGAATACATTCGTGACTATCCCGTTTATTTTCACACAACTCACCGCCCCAGCATAAAGCCTCCTTATCCATCCTATCAATCCCTCCCCAAATCCCGCTCTCTACCACTTTAAACAAATATGTGTGATTTACCCTATCAAAAGCTTTGTTCAGGTCCAGGCTCACGACCACCCCTCCTATGCCCTTCTTCATATGATCAATCGTGTCCCTAATACTACTCACCGTGTCACTTATCTCTCTCCCTGGAATGCTGTATGCCTGTGTGTCACCCACTACCGACCCAATCACCCTTTTGATCCTATTGGACAACACCCGTGCTATTATTTTATAATCTGTGTTAAGCATTGTCAGTGGCCTATAATTTTCTAACCTATCCCTACTTCCCTTTTTAAATAATAAACTTATTACCCCTGTAGAGAGATCGGCCGGCAATTCCTCCCTCCCCTCCAACTGCTCAAAGAGCACACAAAGTATCGGCACCAGGACCTCCCCGAACTCCACATAGAATTCAGTTGTTAGGCCTTCTAGCCCCGGGCTTTTGTTTCTCCCTAACCCTTTCAGTGCTGCCTCAATCTCTCCCTTTCCTATCTTCCCTTCACACATTTCCCTCCCTTCTTCACTCAATCTCCTTTGCATACTATTCAGTGTTACCTCTGAGCTCCCCTCATCTATCCTTTCTTCTTTAAACAGATCCCCATACAACCCCTCTACCCTTTTAGCTATCCCAACTAGGTCCTTTATAATCTCCCCCTTTTCACCCTCAATTCGCAATGTAGTTCCCCCCTGTTTCCTTTTCTCTAACCCTAAGAAGAAGCTAGTGCATTTTTCCCCCTCCACCAAATATTTTGCTCTGCTTCTTACCATTGCCCCCATACACTTCCCCCTTTCCATTTCACCTAGCTCTTCTTGTAACCTCACATAATTCCCCAGGTCTCTTCCTGCCTCCTCACTCATCTTCCCTTCCTCTCTTTCTAGCTCCCTTCTAACCTTCTTCTCTCTCTCTTTCTTTTCTGCTTCTTTCACAACTATACTTTATACTAATTTTCTTAATTTCCCCTTTGAACCTCTCCCACCACCGTGCTGCATCCACACCCACCCAACTCCCCTTTTTTATAATGCACTCTTTAACTTTATTCCTGTATTCCTCTTCTTTTAACAGCAAACCATTCAAGCACCACACCCTTAGTCCTTTCATTCAACCCGAAGTGTAATATAGCATGATCACTCATGGCCACCCAATATTATCTATCTTCCCTCCCATGCTCCCCTTGCAATATAATACATCGATTCTGCTCTGCTTTAACACCCCCTCCACCACCTGCGTCCTTAAACACCCTTTTGTTCCTATTCCTTTCTCTCCATATGTCGTACATTCCATTTATCCCCATAACTTTTTTGAGCATTTCTCGTGAGGAATCCCTTTTGTATCGCATCCCCCCGGCCACATCAATTATCCCACACCACACATTAAAATCCCCCACAATCATGCTATTCCTACCACACTTCCCATCCAAACCCTCAAAGAACTCCCTCCTTCCCTTCTCCTCATTGGGAGCATACACATTAACTAATTTATACACTTCACCCATATATTCAAACATCACACCGATCATCCTCCCTTCACCATCATCCTCAACTTTCTCCACTTTTTCCACCACCCCCGCTTTCACCAAAATAGCCACTCCCCTAGCATTCACACCCCCATTATTAACAAAAACATCACCCAACCAATCCTTTCTCACCTCATCCACACATCTCTCATCCCAGTGGGTCTCCTGCAGACAAATAATGTCAGCATTGCACAACAATATTGCCTTCTCCCGCCTCTCCTTTTGCTTGAGCCCATGTCCGTTAAACGATGTGATAATCACCATCACAAGTGAGAGAAAACATCACTATAGTCCCTTTTTTTCCCTCACCCATTTTCATCATCTGTAGCCACCGATGCCCGTTCTGCACTCCGCACACTCCGGCTCCGGACCCTCGCTTTCTCATTCCGTCCTTCACGGTACTTTACAGTGCCCACACTCCTTCTTCTCCTCTCCACGACCTTCCCCTCCTCCTGTCCAGCCGTCTCCGTCACCACCGAGGCCTCCAGCTCGCTCTCCTCTTTCAGCAGCTCTTCTCTTTTTCCTCCTCTCTGCACTCGAAAGTGCTTCCTTACTATTTCCACCCTCCCCACCCTCTGCCCCCCCCAACTGCCCCCTTGTATATTTTTCGAGGGGTATTTTCTTTCCCTCTCTTGAGTCTCCCTCACTCATTTCCTCCTCTCCACTTGTTTCCCCCTGCTCTCCATCTATCTCCAGCATTTCATGGACTGATTCACTCCCCTCACCCGTAAGGGGTTGGGACAGGGGCTGGGGCAGAGGGTGGGTTGGGGGGTGGGGGGGGTGCCACGGGGAAACTGAGGTCGGAAACCGAAGTCCTCTTCCTCGTCTTCTTCACAGTTTCTTGCCAAATGCCCTACCTCATTGCATCTATTGCACGTCATTTTAGGACACTCTCTAAAGATGTGGCCAGGCCTGAGGCAATTCCTGCAGACCTGGGTCTGCCCATCATGTTTGACCGCGAAGAACTCAAACCCCCCCACTACTTCGAACTCTGTGGAGTATGGGAGTGAGCGCACCTCCCCTCCGAATACCACTCTCAGATGACGAGTTCTGCCACTTTAGTCCCTGGAATAGTTCTCCTCACTATCCTGGATACCGGTTCCACCCCCCCATTCACCCAGTTTCCTGAATATCGCTCCGTCATCTATATAAACAGGTAAATTCATAAACGACATCCAGCTCTGCTCCTGTGCAGACACCATAACCCCTTTCACCCTTAAACCCTCAAACACACTCTCTTTCCCTGCCCAAGTTTTCATAGTCCCCTCATATTCCCCTTCTCCTTTCATCCTACACCCCATTACTCTGCCACACAACTCCTGAATTCCCACCACCACATCCATCACAGTCAGTTTAACACTGCCACCCTCCACAAAAACTTTTAGTGTTAGGTCTGCCCTGTAAACATCCTCCTATTCACCCACCTTTTCCTTTCCAAGTCCACCTTTCGGACCCCCCTCTGTTTTTTCTTTCCCGTCTTTCTTTCCCGAATTGCCATCTTTTTTCCCCTCAGTTTTCCCACCTCCACTGCCCTTTTCGTGGTTTTCACCCCCTGTTGGCTGCTTCTTTCCTGAGGGCCCTTCCCCCGCACTTTGCTCAGCCTCCTCCTTCCCTTCTTGTGCTTTATTTTCTAAGTGCTCTTTTAGTGAGTATACTGTCTTCCCACCGCCGGCGTTCGTTCTCTCTTTCCCCTCTTCCACTTTTGAATTCACAGCTGTTAAAGCAGCAGGAGGGGGATGGGCCCTCTCTTCTGGTTTTGTGTTTTCCATTTTTTTCTTCCCATCAAACTCCTTCTCCATAACTGTCTTCTTTATATTCACTTCCATTTGCTCTCCATTTTCTTCCTTCTTTGCATCTTTATTTCCATCTTTCTCATTGCTTTTCTCCATTTCCTGCTTCCTTTCAGCATCCATCAGCTTAGTATTCCCGATTTCCTCCGTCTGTTTTTCCTCTATTCCCGCCATGGGAACGTGGAAAATAAGACCTCCCCAGACAGCAGTGCTGTTTGGGGAGAGATCAGTCAAAAAATCCGCTTTACAAAAAACGCCCAAAAATAGCACTTTTCCTCCGGTTTTGCTCCAAACAATTGGGGAGCTCTTCCTCCACGCAGTCATCCAAACGCCCCTAGTGTCTCAGGGTGGTATGGCCGTAAACGAAAATTCACTCGGCACACATGCTATTTATAGTTAACTGCGCATTGTCCTCAGTCTGTTTCCAGCTGTGTCAATTGAAAGGGCAGCGCCGTGTGCTGACAAAGGCTTATGAAGTAAAAGCTTACGGCACCGGGTATTCCCAGGCGGTCTCCCATCCAAGTACTGACCAGTACTGACCCGGCCCGACCCTGCTTAGCTTCCGAGATCGGACGAGATCGGGCGTGTTTTTTTTATTTTTTTTTTATCTTTTATTATCAAAAATCAATTATTTACATTTTAACATATTACATTATTTACAACAAAGATCTCCTTTTCCAAGGGTCTCGCATGCATGCCCATCATTGTCCCATGAAGTTGAAGTTTAGTTCACCCTCTTTCTCTTCAATCAAAGAGCAGCCTTCCACAAATTCCCCTAAGAATTCGTCTCTTTTCATGTACTTGTACAGGAGTCCAATGTCCCTTTTTATCGACCCCACCATCAGATCCCAAACACTGACTGTTTTCCCCTCATAGTGAGCAATGTCCCTTCTTCTTTTCACCGCGTATCTAGCATGGCTTAATACTAGATTTAACAGATTCACGTTCCTTCCACACAATTTCCCCCTCCATCCAAACAGCCACAGTTCTTTCCAGTCTCTTTCTTTGATCCCCTCTTCATCCCAACACCTGTACACCAAACATTTCATTTTTTCAAAAAAAACCCACAGTTCACTACATTCCACAAACTCATGCATACAATTCTCCACACCCACTTTACACACATCACACTCCCTCTTTACATTTTTATCAAACATGCTCACAATAAGGTTGTTGAATATTCTGTTGTGCCGCAGCATGAAATCAAAATGTTCACACTCCTGATTGTTCCCCTTTACCCTCAGATTCACCCACATTTCCCTCACATCCATATCACACACCACTCTCTCCCACACTTTCTCAGAGGCCGGTCTCCTTATACTGTCTTTCCTTATTGTATTATATATGTCCTTTGTTTTTAATTCCCCCAGTGTGATTGTTTTTTTTCCCTTAGCTACATATAGTTTGATCTTTCTTTCATCGCTCCCCGCCTGTTCCACCTCAATCCTCCTCTTCCACTCCTCCGGCATTCCTCCCTTTATTCTGTCCAGCACGTTCTCGGCTGTCCCCATACCCATCAGCAATTCCTTTTCCCTCACCCCGTCCACGATGACCTGCGGCCTCATGAACCCCGGGACATATTCATACACCAGGTCCTTAATAGTTCTAAACCCCGCCCTCCACATTGGCAGATTAAACATGACACCCTTCTCGTCCTTAATCTTTGGATTAAAGAAGATGGGCTGCTGCCACACCTGCCTCACACTCACGCACTCATACCCCACTTTCTCCACGAACTCCCCCCATGCACTCAAAATCTCCTTCTGAAATTCACTCATACCATTCATTCTCCCTTTCCCCATCTTCATGAAAGTCACGCTATCCCCACACCCTCCACATTTGCTCAACGCTTCCCCCAGAAAGACCTTCCACGGATGGTCTTCCTTACATCCTAGATACCCTATCATCATTTTCACCCTACTAGCTTTCCTTTTCCTGTCCAAGTTAATTAGCATCAGCCCCCCATCATTGTACCCATTCTCCAAAACTTCCCTTGCTATCCTCACTCCCCTCCCACCCCATAAGAACTCGCTTATTATTTTATCTATTTCCTTCAGCACCCCCTCAGGAACCTCCATCACATTCAGCACATAAACCAACTTGCTCATTATTAGCCCATTTATTACTATTACTTTCCCTCTCAACTTTAGCTTCCTCCTTTTCCAGAAAGTCAGCGTCCTCCTTATGCCCTCTACTAGTCTCTCATACTGGATATCTCTACCCTCCTTACCCTTCTTCCCTAAATTCACCCCGAGCACTGTGAAAAATTCTTTATTTTCTCTTAGCCCCAAATCTGTTCCCCCCCCTGCCACCCCTCCTAGAACCATGTACTCAGATTTCTCAATGTTTACCTTAGCCCCTGACGCCCCTCCATACACATGTATGCTGTCTAGTATCCCCTTTATACTCCCCATATCCTTTACTGTTAGGGTCGTGTCATCAGCATACTGATACAACAAGCTCTGACCCCCTCCTGGTAACTCTATCCCTCTCACCTTCTTGTTCCCCTGTAGCAGCGTGGCTAGTGGCTCTGCCGACAGTGCATAGAGCATGGCAGAAAGAGGGCATCCTTGCCGGACTGACCTCCCCAATCTGAATACATCCGTGATAATCCCATTAACCTTCACACAGCTGACCGCCCCTGCATAAATCCTTCTTATCCAACCAATGAAATCCTTCCCGAATCCTGCCCTCTCTAACACCTTAAATAAAAAGGCATGATTCACTCTATCAAAGGCTTTATTTAAGTCTAAGCTAACCACTATCCCGCCCTTCCCCCCCTTCATGTATTCCATAGTGTCCCTTATGCTGCTCACTGTGTCACTGATCGCCCTCCCTGGTATGCTGTAGGCCTGTGTGCCCCCCACTACTGTCCCTATCACCCCCTTTAACCTGTTTGATAACACCCGTGCCAGAATTTTGTAATCTGTGTTTAACATGCTCAGTGGCCTATAATTCTCTAGTTTATCGGGCGTGTTCAGGGTGGTATGGCCGTAAACGAAAATTCACTCGGCACACATGCTATTTATAGCTGCTCAAACGCCGCCGCTGATAACCCTCCACCTTCTCACTTACAGCTCAGATACAATGGATCCTCTTTTACTCCTGAAATCACCTGTTTGGAGCTCCGTGTTTGCTGGCACATTGCGTGGACATTATGCAAAACACACAAAGTGGCCCATCACCTCTTGAATCATTTATCAACAATGCTGCATTCACATCAAATACGGCGTCTCAGTCTTGCTGTGAACGCTTGTTTGGTGTTTGGCTGAAAGTTCAATTCCGCCCAAACCGTGGTCTCTTCTGAAAGGGGGAACTAAGGACTTTTCATCCCTTTCTAGGGCGCTTTTGCTCAGTGTATTGATTTTGGTTGTACTTTTTAAAACTTGTCTGTACTTGAAATGATCATATTTCAAATCTCCTCATGGCTTTCTCTTGCCCGTAGGTTTTGTTTTGTCAGAGCTTGAGAAATGAAATTCACATCTGGCTCCAGTCCAGCAGGTGGAGACGGGGAGCCTAGGGTGTGATTCCACTGAGAAAGTGGCTCAAAGGAAGAGTGTGAGCTTCTATTTAATGAGCTAAATGCAGCACACCTGGGAACACACTCTCAGCAGAGGACAAACAATTTGCTGTGAGAGAGGAGACTCAGGGATTCCACCAAAGACGCTGCTGGTGAATATTTGTGGATGTATTGGTCTGGTTGAACCATGTTTGATTACATGCATTATTATTTCTAGTCTTATTAAGTAAGAAGCTAACATAAGATGCTGGAATATAATGTACCTTGTTGAAATGCAGTTACTTTTGATTAGATGTTAAGTTTAATTGTAAACTTGATGATGGAGCAGGAAAGAAAGTGCTTGTTAAAGGATGGCATGTTTTTTATTGAAATGTTTGCCTAAAATGAATGAAAATATGTTTTTGTGTTAAAGGTTTTCAACCTAAATGAGCATCAAGAGGCTAACAAGAAGCTGAATGAAGCAAAAAGGAATCTGCATCACTCAAATAAAGAGGAAAAGATTCAAGTCTGAGTTGTCCACGTGTCCTTTTGGAAAGAATCAAGCCATTTTTCAAGTTTAGGCAGGAGTCAATCAATCAAGCCCAATCACAACTTGACAGTTTAGGCTCCAAGCTTGAGTAAAAGAGGACACATTGTATTTTAGCTGTGGAAGAAGGCTGCGTTATCAGCGGTGTTTAAGCAGCTATAAATCCAATGGTGATATTCCATTTCCATTGTGAGATGTGAGCTGGAGTCACAGCATCACAAAGGACAGAGCATGCACTCACGGCACTGCTTCTCTCCGAAGCCGCCTCCTACACCCTGTTGATTGACAGTGGTCCTTTTTTTTTTTGTGACTTTGAAATAGTTGTTAAAATATGAATATTTGAGCAAATGGTCTGTTAGAGCAATAGTTAACTGCGCATTGTCCTCACTCTGTTTCCAGCTGTGTCAATTGAAAGGGCAGCGCCGTGTGCTGACAAAGGCTTATAAAGTAAAAGCTTACGGCACCGGGTATTCCCAGGCGGTCTCCCATCCAAGTACTGACCCGGCCCGACCCTGCTTAGCTTCCGAGATCGGACGAGATCGGGCGTGTTTTTTTTTTTTTTTTTTATCTTTTATTATCAAAAAACAATTATTTACATTTTAACACATTACATTATTTACAACAAAAGATCTCCTTTTCCAAGGGTCTCGCAAGCCTTCCCATCTTCATTTACTTGTATAGGAGTCCAATGTCTCTTTTTATCGACACATTCCATCTCGTATATTACTCCTTGTCCTTCTCGCCCCCTTTGTCTCTTTTCCCTCTCTCCGTCCTGAGCGAAACCTCCCAGTTTCTTCATCTCTCGCTCCGTTCTTCACTTCCTCTCTCTCTCCTTGCTTAGTTGCCGCCAATGTCTCGTCCTTCTTTCCTGCTTTCTTTTGCTCAATCACAGCCCTCTCCTCCTCCAGCTCCTCTCCAGCTGCCTCCGTCGCCGCCAAGGCCACCAGCCTCTCTCCAGTCAGCTCCGTCACCTCCTCTCCCGCTGCCTCCGTCGCCGCCCTAGCCACCAGCTTCTCTCCAGTCGGCTCCGTCTCCTCCGAGGCCTCCCACTCCTCTCCAACCACCACCATCACAATCTCCACAGCCTCCTCCCTCTCCGTCTCCACGTCCATCTCCGCTGCATCCCCCGAACCCACCGATCCGAGCTCTTCTCCATCCCCACTCGCGTTGACGCTCTCTTCTCCTTTCATTCGCTTTTGTCTCCCGGCAGCTCTCCTCTCTCTCCTCCTCTCTGCACTTGGTCGTGCTTCCTCTCTGTTCCCACCCTCCGCCTCCCGCTTCTCCCCATTTTCAAGGGGTCTTTTCTTTCCCCCTCTTGAGTCTCCCTCACTCATTCCTTCCTCTCCACTTGCTTCCCCCTGCTCTTCATCTACCTCCTGTATTTCGTGAACTAAATCACTCTGCTCACCCATGAGTGAGAGGGGAGGGGGGGCTTGAGCCAGTGATGGGGTTGGGACAGGGGCTGGGGCAGAGGGAGGGTTGGGGGGGTTGGGGGGTGGGTCAGGCACCATGGCGGGGGTTGGTAGCTTAGGGGGGGGGGGGGGGGGGGAGGGTGCCACGGGGGAACTGGGGACGGACATCAAAGACCTCATCCTCTCGTCTTCCCCTCTCTTTTTCGCAATTCCTAGCCAAATGCCCTGCCTCATTGCATCTATAGCACGTGATTTCTGGACACTCTCTGAAGATGTGGCCAGGCCTGAGGCAATTCCTGCAGACCTGGGTCTGCCCATCGTGTTTAACGGTGATATACTCATACCCCCCCCACTATTTCGAATTTTGTGGAATATGGGAGTGAGCGCACCTCCCCTCCAAAAACCACTCTCAGATGCCGAGTTCCGACTGCCACCCTAGTCCCCGGCATGGTTCTCCTCACTATCTTAGATGCCGGTTCCACCCCCCATTCACCCAGTTTCCTCAAAATTGCTCCGTCCCCTATGTAAACCGGCAAATTCATGAACGACACCGTGACTTCATTTCTTTTCAGCTCCTGTGCAGACACCATAACCCCTTTCACCCTTAAACCCTCCAACAGTCTCTCTTTCCCTTCCTCAGTTCCCATGGTCACCTCATATTCCCCTTCTCCTTTCATCCTACACCCCATTACTCTGCCACACAGCTCCTGTATTCCCACCACCACATCCATTGCAGTCAGCTTGACACTGCCACCCTCCACAAAAACTTTTAAAGTAAGGTCTGCCCTGTAGACATCCTCCTCTTCCTTCCTGAGTCCACCTTTCGGACCCCCCCCCGTTTTTTCTTTCTCATCTTTCTTTCCAAAATTCCCATCTTTTTCCCCCTCCGTTTTCCCATCTCCGCTGTCCTTTTCATGGCTTTCACCCCCTGTTGACTGCTTCTTTCCTGAGGGCCCTTCCCCCGCACTTTGCTCAGCCTCCTCCTTCCCTCCTTGTGCTTTACTTTCAAAATGCTCCTTTAGTGAGTATACTGTCTTCCCACCACCGGCGTTCATTCTCTCTTTCCCCTCCTCCACTTTTGAACTCACTGCTTTTGCAGCAGTAGGAGGGGGATGGGCCCTCTCTTCTGGTTTTAAATGTTCCGTTTTTTTCCTCCCATCAAACTCCTTCTCCTTCTCCATCGCTGTGTTCTTTTTATTCACCTTCATTTGCTCTGCATTTTCTTCCTTCTTTGCATCCTTCTCATTGCTTTTCTCCATTTCCTGCTTCTTATCAGCATGCATCAGCTTGGTATTGCCGATTTCCTCCATCGATTTCCCCTCTAATCCCGCCATGGGAACGTGGAAATAAGACCTCCCCAGACAGCAGTGCTGTTTGGGGAGAGATCAGTCCAAAAATCCGCTTTGAAATCGTCCAAAAAATGCACTTTTTCACTGGTTTTGCTCCAAACAATTGGAGAGCTCTTCCTCCTCTCAGTCAACCAAACGCCCCTAGTGTATCAGAGTGGTATGGCCGTAAGCAAAAATTCACTCGGCACACATGCTATTTATAGCTGCTCAAACGCCGCCGCTGATAACCCTCCACCTTCTCACTTACAGCTCTGATACAATAGGCGCATTCACACTGCGGTACTTTTCCCACAAAGGTTCATGCGAACTTAGTTCAGTGAACTCTTTTATCGCGTTCACACCAAAAAGAGCCGGTACTAAATATAGCTCTTTTCTCACAAAAGAGCCGCTCGAAGTCCCTGCTAGAGAGCAGGGACTTTCGAGCGGCTCTTTTGTGAGAAAAGAGCTATATTTCTGATTGGCTGGGCGGATTGCAAACCACGCCCCGTAAAACTTCCAAAAAGTTTTGTGAAGCCGCCATTTTATTATCCTCGCATTAGCATTATTAGCATTAGCATTAGCCCAGCGCAGAAACGCAGAGAGACTAACTTATGGCAACACAAAATAAAACATGGGAGCGGTGGAGATGAGGAGGTGTCGGCGTTCTGGCGATTTACTCGGAAGGCTTCAGTAGAAGCTGCTGGGAGTCCCAGCAACTTCTACTGAAGTCCTCTTACAACTCCGGGGACTTCCGGCCGGGGACTTTGGGCGGCAGTATCCGCCGTGAAGTTGTTTGTAGCCTGCCAGTAAACCCAAAGCAGAAGAAGAAGAAGTGAACTCAGCGGCTTCATTTGCCTAATCCACCCCCAGGGACTTTTTCCGGTGGTGAACGCGATCTGTACTTAGTTCATGCGAACTAAAGAGTTTGCATGAACCTTTGTGGGAAAAGTACTGCGGTGTGAATGCGCCTAATGGATCCTCTTTAACTCCTGAAATCACCTGTTTGGAGCTCCGTGTTTGCTGGCACATTGCGTGGACATTATGCAAAACACACAAAGTGGCCCATCACCTCTTGAATCATTTATCATCAATGCTGCATTCACATCAAATACGGCGTCTCAGTCTTGCTGTGAACGCTTGCTTGGTGTTTGGCTGAAAGTTCAATTCAAGCTTTGTTCTTCTTGCAAAGTGCTGGAATCGGCTGCTATTTAAGTAACATCCGCCCAAACCGTGGTCTCTTCTGAAAGGGGGAACTAAGCTAAGGACTTTTCATCCCTTTCTAGGGCGCTTTTGCTCAGTGTATTGATTTTGGTTGTACTTTTTTAAAACTTGTCTGTACTTGAAATGATCATATTTCAAATCTCCTCATGGCTTTCTCTTGCCCGTAGTTTATGTTTTGTCAGAGCTTGAGAAATGAAATTCACATCTGGCTCCAGTCCAGCAGGTGGAGACAGGGAGCCTAGGGTGTGATTCCACTGAGAAAGTGGCTCAAAGGAAGAGTGTGAGCTTCTATTTAATGAGCTAAATGCAGCACACCTGGGAACACACTCTCAGCAGAGGACAAACAATTTGCTGTGAGAGAGGAGGAGACTCAGGGATTCCACCAAAGACGCTGCTGGTGAATATTTGTGGATGTATTGGTCTGGTTGAACCATGTTTGATTACATGCATTATTATTTCTAGTCTTAAGTAAGAAGCTAACATAAGATGCTGGAATATAATTTCACTTTGTTGAGATGCAGTTACTTTTGATTAGATGTTAAGTTTAATTGTAAACTTGATGATGGAGCAGGAAAGAAAGTGCTTGTTAAAGGATGGCATGTTTTTTATTGAAATGTTTGCCTAAAATGAATGAAAATATGTTTTTGTGTTGAAGGTTTTCAACCTAAATGACTAAATGAGCATCAAGAGGCTAACAAGAAGCTGAATGAAGCAAAAAGGAATCTGCATCACTCAAATAAAGAGGAAAAGATTCAAGTCTGAGTTGTCCATGTGGCCTTTTGGAAAGAATCAAGCCATTTTTCAAGTTTAGGCAGGAGTCAATCAATCAAGCCCAATCACAACTTGACAGTTTAGGCTCCAAGCTTGAGTAAAAGAGGACACATTGTGTTTTAGCTGTGGAAGAAGGCTGCGTTATCAGCGGTGTTTAAGCAGCTATAAATCCAATGGTGATATTCCATTTCCATTGTGAGATGTGAGCTGGAGTCACAGCATCACAAAGGACAGAGCATGCACTCACGGCACTGCTTCTCTCCGAAGCCGCCTCCTACACCCTGTTGATTGACAGTGGTCCTTTTTTTTTGTGACTTTGAAATAGTTGTTAAAATATGAATATTTGAGCAAATGGTCTGTTAGAGCAATAGTTAACTGCGCATTGTCCTCACTCTGTTTCCAGCTGTGTCAATTGAAAGGGCAGCGCCGTGTGCTGACAAAGGCTTATAAAGTAAAAGCTTACGGCACCGGGTATTCCCAGGCGGTCTCCCATCCAAGTACTGACCCGGCCCGACCCTGCTTAGCTTCCGAGATCGGACGAGATCGGGCGTGTTTTTTTTGTTGTTTTTTTTTTAATCTTTTATTATCAAAAATCAATTATTTACAGTTTAACACATTACATTATTTACAACAAAGATCTCCTATTCCAAGGGTCTCGCATGCATGCCCATCATTGTCCCATGAAGTTGAAGTTTAGTTCTCCCTCTTCCTCTTCAATCAAAGAGCAGCCTTCCACAAATTCCCTTAAGAATTCGTCTTTTGTCATGTGCTTGTACAGGAGTCCAATGTCCCTTTTTATTGACCCCACCATCAGATCCCACACACTGACAGTTTTCCCCTCATAGTGAGCAATGTCCCTTCTTCTTTTCACCGCGTATCTAGCATGGCTTAATACTAGGTTTAACAGATTCACGTTCCCTCCACACAATTTCCCCCTCCATCCAAACAACCACAGTTCTTTCCAGTCTCTTGCTTTGACTCCCTCTTCATCCCAACACCTGTACACCAAACATTTCATTTTTTCAAAGAAACCCCACAGTTCACTACATTCCACAAACTCATGCATACAATTCTCCACACCCACTTTACACACATCACACTCCCTCTTTACATTTTTATCAAACATACTCACAATAAGGTTATTGAATACTCTGTTGTGCCGCAACATGAAATCAAAATGTTCACACTCCTGGTTGTTCCCCTTTACCCTCAGATTCACCCACATTTCCCTCACTTCCATATCACACACCACTCTCTCCCACACTTTCTCAGAGGCCGGTCTCCTTATACTGTCTTTCCTTATTGTATCATATATGTCCTTTGTTTTTAATTCCCCAGTGTGATTGTTTTTTTTTCCCTTAGCTACATATAGTTTGACCTTTCTTTCATCGCTCCCCGCCTGTTCCACCTCAATCCTCCTTTTCCACTCCTCCGGCATTCCTCCCTTTATTCTGTCCAGCACGTTCTCGGCTGTCCCCATACCCATCAGCAATTCCTTTTCCCTCACCCCGTCCACGATGACCTGCGGCCTCATGAACCCCGGGACATATTCATATACCAGGTCCTTAATTGTTCTAAACCCCGCCCTCCACATTGGCAAATTAAACATAACACCCTTCTCGTCCTTAATCTTTGGATTGAAGAAGATGGGCTGCTGCCACACCTGCCTTACACTCCCGCACTCATACCTCACTTTCTCCACGAACTCCCCCCATGCACTCAAAATCTCCTTCTGAAATTCACTCATACCATTCATTCTCCCTTTCCCCATCTTCATAAAGATCACGCTATCCCCACATCCTCCACATTTGCTCAACGCTTCCCCCAGAAAGACCTTCCAAGGATGGTCTTCCTTACATCCTAGATACCCTATCATCATTTTCACCCTACTAGCTTTCCTTTTCCTGTCCAAGTTAATTAGCATCAGCCCCCCATCATTGTACCCATTCTCCAAAACTTCCCTTGCTATCCTCACTCCCCTCCCACCCCATAAGAACTCACTTATTATTTATCTATTTCCTTCAGCACCCCCTCAGGAACCTCCATCACATTCAGCACATAAACCAACTTGCTCATTATTAGCCCATTTATTACTATTACTTTCCCTCTCAACTTTAGCTTCCTCCTTTTCCAGAAAGTCAGCGTCTTCCTTATGCCCTCTACTAGTCTCTCATACTGGATATCTCTACCCTTCTTACCCTTCTTCCCTAAATTCACCCCGAGCACTGTGAAAAATTCTTTATTTTCTCTTAGCCCCAAATCTGTTCCCCCCCCTGCCACCCCTCCTAGAACCATGTACTCAGATTTCTCGATGTTTACCTTAGCCCCTGACGCCCCTCCATACACATGTATGCTGTCTAATATCCCCTTAATACTCCCCATATCCTTTACTGTTAGGGTCGTGTCATCAGCATACTGATACAACAAGCTCTGACCCCCTCCTGGTAACTCTATCCCTCTCACCTTCTTGTTCCCCTGTAGCAGCGTGGCTAGTGGCTCTGCCGACAGTGCATAGAGCATGGCAGAAAGAGGGCACCCTTGCCGGACTGACCTCCCCAATCTGAATACATCCGTGATAATCCCATTAACCTTCACACAGCTGACCGCCCCTGCATAAATCCTTCTTATCCAACCAATGAAATCCTTCCCGAATCCTGCCCTCTCTAACACCTTAAATAAAAAGGCATGATTCACTCTATCAAAGGCTTTATTTAAGTCTAAGCTAACCACTATCCGCCCTTCCCCCCCTTCATGTATTCCATAGTGTCCCTTATGCTGCTCACTGTGTCACTGATCGCCCTCCCTGGTATGCTGTAGGCCTGTGTGCCCCCCACTACTGTCCCTATCACCCCCTTTAACCTGTTTGATAACACCCGTGCCAGAATTTTGTAGTCTGTGTTTAACATGCTCAGTGGCCTATAATTCTCTAGTTTATCGGGCGTGTTCAGGGTGGTATGGCCGTAAACGAAAATTCACTCGGCACACATGCTATTTATAGCTGCTCAAACGCCGCCGCTGATAACCCTCCACCTTCTCACTTACAGCTCTGATACAATGGATCCTCTTTTACTACTCCTGAAATCACCTGTTTGGAGCTCCGTGTTTGCTGGCACATTGCGTGGACATTATGCAAAACACACAAAGTGGCCCATCACCTCTTGAATCATTTATCAACAATGCTGCATTCACATCAAATACGGCGTCTCAGTCTTGCTGTGAACGCTTGTTTGGTGTTTTGCTGAATGTTCAATTCCGCCCAAACCGTGGTCTCTTCTGAAAGGGGGAACTAAGGACTTTTCATCCCTTTCTAGGGCGCTTTTGCTCAGTGTATTGATTTTGGTTGTACTTTTTTAAAACTTGTCTGTACTTGAAATGATCATATTTCAAATCTCCTCATGGCTTTCTCTTGCCCGTAGTTTTTGTTTTGTCAGAGCTTGAGAAATGAAATTCACATCTGGCTCCAGTCCAGCAGGTGGAGACGGGGAGCCTAGGGTGTGATTCCACTGAGAAAGTGGCTCAAAGGAAGAGTGTGAGCTTCTATTAATGAGCTAAATGCAGCACACCTGGGAACACACTCTCAGCAGAGGACAAACAATTTGCTGTGAGAGAGGAGAGGAGACTCAGGGATTCCACCAAAGACGCTGCTGGTGAATATTTGTGGATGTATTAGTCTGGTTGAACCATGTTTGATTACATGCTGTGATGCCCCTGTGGGTGCATCAGTAGAGAGGAGGTGGTGATTGGTGATTGGTGTTTGCTGTTTGCAGTGATTGCAGTGGCTCAGGGCACCTGGGTCTGGTGTCCTGCAGCTATTTAGAGCCTCTCTGCTCCTCTCTGTGCCCCCTCTGCTTTCCCGTACAGGCCCCGGTGTTGTTAAGTATATGTTGTGGGTACTCTATTTGCTTTACTCTGTGCACTTCAACACTCTCACACATATTCATACAACCCTCACCCTGCATTTACACTACTGATACCACTGACGTCCACACCTCATCCCTTACTTCTTGTTGCACTTCAGTTCATTTGGATTGTTTCGATTGTTTCCTTTAAATAAACCCATTTTTATAACCGTTGACATGGTGTGTCTCCTCTTTGTTGTGGCCTTTTGAGCCAGGTCACAACAAATGGGGGCTCGTCCTACGGGTTATTTGGTTAAAAGTTTGTGTAGTGCTCAGAGCACATGGTGTCATTTGAGCAGCTGATTAGTTGATGTGGTCCAGCTGTGTGCTGGCTTGGCGCTGCTATTTGGGGGACACATCATGTCTTTTGGGTTTCAGGAAGCTTTAGTGTCGTCAGGTTTTGTGTGCTAATCAGAAGGTAAGATGTTGCTGCTTGTTACGCTTTTGTAAAGAGTTTTTCCCGCTAGGCTTAAGTGGCGTTTCCCTTTGGGTTGCGTCTGTTTTTTTTTTTTATAGTGTTGTGGCAACGTGGTTAGTGTCAGCTGTTTTCGGACAGCTGTCTCGGGGGCACATCCGCGTGATTTCTTGGTGTTACCTGCGTGCAGGTCGCTCCATAACTCCGCCGGGTTCCAGTGCGTAATTACCCACCGCAAGCCACATGAAGACTAGGTGAGATTAGGAAGATTTTGTTTAGGCAGTTAGGGGGAAATTCTCTGTTGGGTTAATCTTATGCCCATGCGTGTTGGCAGTTTGGTACTTTGCTTTCTGATTGGCTAGTATGACTTCTTTGTCAGCGTTTGTGGATGCGCCCTCAGTATCGTTCTTAGATAATTGCCAGAAGGCGCAGTTAGTCGAAATAGCAGAGCACTATGACATTGCTGTTGTGGGGAGCAAGCGGAAACATGACATTAAAACTGTCATTGTGTCATCTTTGTTTGAGCAGGGGGTGTTGCAGAAGAGTGAGTCTGGTGCGGCAGGGTTCGTGCCGGTAGTGGTTCAGACAGCTGGTTTGACGTTCGAGCAGCAAAAGGAGCTTTTGGCCATGCAGTTTGATCAAGAGAAGTTGATGTTGGATCAGGAGAAGTTGCAGTTGGAGATGAGGTTGGAGCAGGAGAAGTTGCAGTTTGATCAGGAAAAGTTGCAGTTGGAGATGAGGTTGGAGCAGGAGAAGTTGAAGTTGGAGCAGGAGAAGTTGCAGTTGGAGATGAGGGGTCAGCAGCAGGAGGTAGAGAAGCGTTTAGAGGTGGAGAAGGTGCTGGAGGTGGAAAGGATGAAATGTGAGGTGGAACATGCTAGATTACGGCTGATGGGAGAGGGCAAGTTGTCTCCAAGGGAGGATGGTGGTGATAGGTCGGCATCAGGCAGTGGCGATATAATTTCTTACTTGCGATTAGTGCCAAAGTTCAATGAGCGTGACCCGGACATTTTTTTCACTCTATTTGAACGCATAGCAGAGGCAAGAAACTGGTCAGATTCGGACAGAGTGCTGTTACTTCAGTGTGTACTCACTGGGCGAGCACAGGAAGCCTATTCGGCGGTTTGTGGCGAAAATGCTTTGGACTATGATAGAGTAAAATCAGCGGTGTTGAAATCTTACGAACTGGTTCCGGAAGCGTATCGTCAAAGGTTCAGAAGTTGGGTCAAGGGAGAAAAGCAGACACATATGGAGTTTATCCGTGATTTAACTTCTCATTTTCAGCGGTGGTGCGCGGCAGCAAAGGTTGCAAGTTTTGACGGCCTTTGTGAGCTCATTGTCTTGGAACAATTTAAAAACAGTCTCCCTCAGCGTGTGGCCACTTATGTGAATGAACAGAAAACCTTCCACCGCATTTAGAGCTGCTGAATTAGCGGACGATTTTGTGTTGACACATAAGGGCAGTTTTACTGAGAAGTATTCTAGGGGTGATTGGAAACGGGGAGAAGACAATGGCTATGCCCGCGGTGGTGCAAAGTTTTCACCAGGCTCCTCCCGTAGACTTGTAGGTACAGGGCGACCCGAGGGGGCCAAAGTGGACCTATGTCATTATTGTCGAGAAGAGGGTCATTGGAAGGGGCAGTGTCCGTTGCTGGAACCTGAGGGGAAGCCTCGTTCTTCACCACATGCTCCAGCCATGTGTGTTCTGCCGTTTTGGTTAAAAAGCCGCAGGGTGTAGGATCGGGCATGGTGCCTGATAAGAAGCTGGTTTGTGCCGACTTGGATGTGGGTTCTGTTTTTGAGCCGTTCATAACGGAAGCCGTTGTGTCAGTAGTTGGTAGTGACAAGTATGTTCCGATTAAGGTGTTGCGTGACACAGCAGCTAGATACTCATTTATTGCTGAGTCAGTATTGCCTTTTTCATCAGAGACAGAGACTGGGGATGTTGTGCTGATGAGGGGCATGGAGATGGGCTTGATCCCTGTGCCACGGCATACAATAGTGCTGGATTGCGAGCTGGTGCGGGGAGTTGTGTCTATTGGCGTGCGTCCCGCGTTGCCACTTGATGGGATACAGATGATTTTGGGCAACGATCTCGCTGGTAGTGCTGTGTGGGCTGGTGTGCCACCGCCTGTGGTGGTTTCCAGGCCGTTGGCATCTGTGGAGCCAGATGAGAGCGGTTTGCAAGTTCCAAGTGTGTCGCCAATTTATACTGTTACGCGTTTGCAGAGCCGTAGGATGTCTACTGCCCTACCTGTTTCAGAGTCTGGAGAATGTGGTCCAGCACGGTACCTTGAGATCGGGACAAAGAAGAAGGAGAGGACAGTCAAAGAGGTGAAGAACAAGAGGAGGCCGAACAAGAGGAGGCAGAAGAAGAGGAGGCCGAAGGAGGTCGGCGCGCCCAAGAGACCGATGAGCGCCTACATGCTGTGGCTCAACGCCAGCCAACCCAAGGAGGAGTGGGACCTAAAGGCAGTGGAGGCGAGGAAGCGGTGCGGGGTCGCGGGGCAGGAGTTCGGAGACAGTGGAGGAGGAGCGTCCTCCAGTCCTAAGAAGGGAAATAAAAAAAACTGGAGTTAAGAAGGAGGATATTGGGTTGTCGTGGATCCCTTTGGGGCCCCGTCTTAAGGGGGGGGCTGTGATGCCCCTGTGGGTGCATCAGTAGAGAGGAGGTGGTGGTTGGTGATTGGTGATTGGTGTTTGCTGTTTGCTGTTTGCAGTGATTGCAGTGGCTCAGGGCACCTGGGTCTGGTGTCCTGCAGCTATTTAGAGCCTCTCTGCTCCTCTCTGTGCCCCCTCTGCTTTCCCGTACAGGCCCCGGTGTTGTTAAGTATATGTTGTGGGTACTCTATTTGCTGTACTCTGTGCACTTCAACACTCTCACACATACATATTCATACAACCCTCACCCTGCATTTACACTACTGATACCACTGACGTCCACACCTCATCCCTTACTTCTTGTTGCACTTCAGTTCATTTGGATTGTTTCGATTGTTTCCTTTAAATAAACCCATTTTTATAACCGTTGACATGGTGTGTCTCCTCTTTGTTGTGGCCTTTTGAGCCAGGTCACAACACATGCATTATTATTTCTAGTCTTCTTAAGTAAGAAGCTAACATAAGATGCTGGAATATAATTTACTTTGTTGAGATGCAGTTACTTTTGATTAGATGTTAAGTTTAATTGTAAACTTGATGATGGAGCAGGAAAGAAAGTGCTTGTTAAAGGATGGCATGTTTTTTATTGAAATGTTTGCCTAAAATGAATGAAAATATGTTTTTGTGTTAAAGGTTTTCAACCTAAATGACTAAATGAGCATCAAGAGGCTAACAAGAAGCTGAATGAAGCAAAAAGGAATCTGCATCACTCAAATAAAGAGGAAAAGATTCAAGTCTGAGTTGTCCATGTGTCCTTTTGGAAAGAATCAAGCCATTTTTTCAAGTTTAGGCAGGAGTCAATCAATCAAGCCCAATCACAACTTGACAGTTTAGGCTCCAAGCTTGAGTAAAAGAGGACACATTGTATTTTAGCTGTGGAAGAAGGCTGCGTTATCAGCGGTGTTTAAGCAGCTATAAATCCAATGGTGATATTCCATTTCCATTGTGAGATGTGAGCTGGAGTCACAGCATCACAAAGGACAGAGCATGCACTCACGGCACTGCTTCTCTCCGAAGCCGCCCCCTACACCCTGTTGATTGACAGTGGTCCTTTTTTTTGTGACTTTGAAATAGTTGTTAAAATATGAATATTTGAGCAAATGGTCTGTTAGAGCAGTAGTTAACTGCGCATTGTCCTCACTCTGTTTCCAGCTGTGTCAATTGAAAGGGCAGCGCCGTGTGCTGACAAAGGCTTATGAAGTAAAAGCTTACGGCACCGGGTATTCCCAGGCGGTCTCCCATCCAAGTACTGACCCGGCCCGACCCTGCTTAGCTTCCGAGATCGGACGAGATCGGGCGTGTTCAGGGTGGTATGGCCGTAAACGAAAATTCACTCGGCACACATGCTATTTATAGCTGCTCAAACGCTGCCGCCGCTGATAACCCTCCACCTTCTCACTTACAGCTCAGATACAATGGATCCTCTTTAACTCCTGAAATCACCTGTTTGGAGCTCCGTGTTTGCTGGCACATTGCGTGGGACATTATGCAAAACACACAAAGTGGCCCATCACCTCTTGAATCTTTTATCAACAATGCTGCATTCATATCAAATACGGCGTCTCAGTCTTGCTGTGAACGCTTGTTTGGTGTTTGGCTGAAAGTTCAATTCAAGCTTTTCTCTTGTTGCAAAGTGCTGGAATCGGCTGCTATTTAAGTAACATCCGCCCAAACCGTGGTCTCTTCTGAAAGGGGGAACTAAGGACTTTTCATCCCTTTCTAGGGCGCTTTTGCTCAGTGTATTGATTTTGGTTGTACTTTTTAAAAACTTGTCTTTGAAATGATCATATTTCAAATCTTTCTCATGGCTCTCTCTTGCCCTTAGTCTCCAAGCTTGAGTAAAAGAGGATACATTTTATTTTAGCTGAGGAAGAAGGCTGCGTTATCAGTGGTGTTTAGTCAAGATTAAAGATGTGATTTCTGTATACCTTTTGTTGAATAATTACTTGTATATGACTATTAGGTATATCTTAATAATAGTTAATAATAATTATTAATAATACTTACTAAGAAAATCCTTGAGATTGTTCCCAAAGAAAGCAGTGGGAGACTGCCATCTGCAGGTAGCCAGGTACCAGGTAACCAACGGCAACCAACTGTCAACCAACTGCCGAGCCCCGGTCACCAACATCATCAGCTTGGTACCCAATATTATGCAATAAAGGGTTAAAAATGGAGCCTTTCGGACATTATTTCAGCTTGGCACCTGGCAGATTCTGAAAGTAGACACTTTAAGGATTAAGAAAAATCAGGTGGCATAAAAAATTCCGAGGGGTGCGCGTGGACCCCTATTTCCATCTAGACTCCACTTCCTTACAGAGCCCCTCCTCCAACACACACAAACGCGCACATGACCAATGAGGGCACGAGATAAGTTTGTGCACAGATGGAAGGCTGACAGGCAGGTAGGCCATCCAATTATTTTAGAGAGGGGGGGGACTTCGTCTCTCGTTAATGTTACACACACCTGATTGGTTAAGAGAGCTGAGAGCGGGAGATAATCTAACGGTCATATTTGGCCGGACTCCGACTTTTCGAAAGACCTCCTGTTACATGTCGAACAGTGGGACAACTTCTGCCTTGACCTGTCTATCTAGTGATATTATCACCAAGGTAGTAGAATATGAGATAGAAGTAACTGAACTGGAAGCTAGGAAATTCAGAGGCAAGTGAACTTTACCTTCATTCATGACTAGTCAAGTAGCTAACATTTAGCTAACTAGGGCTAATGCTTTTCATGAAAAGACCGCGGAGATGGTATCTAACGCCAGCTAGCTCAATAGTCCCTGGAGAACAACAGAATACTGCCGGTTAAATGTTCGTGAATGTATTGGTCATAATGCAACCGTGTGTGAAGCTAACTGAACATAGTTAGCCTAGCTAACTAGCAGAGCGCCGACGCTAGCCATTACGTTATTTCAAAGACATAGTGAGCGCGCGATGGAGGCGTTGTGACAGTTGTCTGCCTACTTTGCTGGATGGGTGATTAGCTTGGTGGCTTTCACTAAAGCTCACAGACACGGGGCTATTGACCAACATGAATCTGTTCATTGTGGAAAAGGCACTCATATTTATTTTCTTCTGCTTAAATAAAGGAGAGATTGTTAATTTCCGAGACAACGTTAGTTAGCCATAGCTCAAGATGCGACAGCTGTGCTAGTGTAGTGATTGCTTGACATGAGCGCATGCAGACATGTAAGGTTATGCGGGAAGCAGCCGTGTGCGAAGCTACCTAGAACCGGCTTTTCTCCCCTCCCGTTTTTGTTCACACGGCCCAGACCCCGACTGGTGCTGCCGGCCGCTGCTGCGTCATGACTTCACCGTTTACGTGGCTGATTTTCTCCCCAACGGTGCTCACAACAACAACAATGGTTGACTTGCGTCGGGTCGATGATCCTGTTACTTTTAATCATACGAAGCCAGATTAAATTAAATAACTACTTCTTCAACCTTGTACTTTTCTCCAGAGTGCCGTGGTTCATTGTTTATTAATGTAGTTCATTCTACTTGTGATAGTCGGACATGGCAACCTGTGCAGCCCATGTATTGATTCCATCCGATAGCTGCTATAATACAAAACGTCTGCCTGCTCTCCACAATGATCAGTAACAGCGAACGGGTGGTCGAAGTAAGGTACAAATAAACTGAATCACACGAAGCCTGGTTAGTGTTGCCTGACTTTATAAAGTGTTTTTTTTTTAATAAGTGTGGTTGCGTTCTAGTCACTTTGCTCAGCGCTACTGCTTGTTACAACTTGTATTTGCCATACTTAAACTGTTGGCTCAGGTTAATCTCTTGAATGTGGAACTACATAATGTCATCATGGATTAGGAATGATTACATTCTGAAAAGTGTTTTGAGATTTGCTAACATAATTTGTGTCTTCAGATGTGGACGGGGAAGCAATTTCCTATGACCTGACCGAGGCGATGGTGGCATACCTCTTTGAAGGTTGCTTCAAAAAGCAAGCAACATTCCTACCATTTGCACGCCAGCTGAAGGAGCCAGAGCCAACTACAACGCTGACTTTTGAGATCTTGCCAAATGACTGTTTCTCCAACATGGCAAGTGTGATATTACCTTGTTGAACGCTCAATACTAACCAACTGCTTTTATTTTTACGATAACTTTTGTTGTAGCTTTCATGTCTTAGCTTTACTTCTATGTATTAACTAATCAGGGGGGAAATGGTTGACACTTTCATTAGAATAAAATATCAGTCATGGGAAGCAGGAACATGTGTTTACAGTGACATGGGAGTGTGTGGTTGAATGGGAAGGGGTATTTATTACATTGATGATCAAATATCACTCGCACATAGCCATAACATGATAATGTGATTAAATATCAGCTTTTTTGTTCTTTGCTAATCACACGCCTCTTTGTCCTGCAGTCAAGAATATGGGAGTTTCCCTGCTGTGTTTACCCTGCCAACGTTCCCCAAAGATATCCAGACAAAACTGGATGCAAAACAACCATGCCATAAAGTGTCCACTGATGGACACAAAATCGTGAGGATATTGCACGAGACGATTGCACAATACACAATGTAAATATTGCTATTGTAAATATTTGTCAGCACATCTTCTACAGTATTGTGATCATACAAATACTTTACTTACTTTCTCATCCTGCTTTCTCTAGGTATCGGACAAATTCTGAATATATTAAAGTGGCCAAAGCATTGCTTTTCAGGTATCCTTTCCTGAAGGATATGGAGGGGAATGGATATGTAAGTTACTTTTACTGGTTTTATAGTCCAATGTGGTTTGTTGAATTGACAGATGTTATCCCCCCTATAGCATTTTCGATTAAGGACAAAAGCCTTTTCGAGAGCTCATTTACAAATGAACTTTTTCTAATGAGGTATTATCTGGGTTACATCACAATATATGTTTTGATTTCCATAACTTGACATGCCTGATTTGTTTGTTTCCTACAACCAACTGGGCAGGGGATTGGATGAACCACCTGTCTATCATATCTGTGCACATGATGTCTTTTGATTGACAGTCTGTCAGCTATGAAAGTGCAACCAATACATGGGTGCCATCTACTGACAAAGAATCCCCTTTAGCTCAACAGCTCCGTAGTGGCCAAACATCTGCTACCTTGTCTTTAAACTCAATGAGTTTCACAAAAATGTTTTGGGTTAATTTGAAACTTTGTCTCCTCTGATTAGCACACCTGGCATATGTCTTTTAAAATGGCAGTTCAAAGCTGAAAGGACGCCCCTGGTCCACCAGGTAGTTCGAAACATGAAGGAAAAGTTTGGGGCATCATAGATCACCCCAAGCACCAGAAAATAACCAGGGAAGCATAACGACTTCTGTCAGACGATCTTCAGTGAGTTTGTATACACTTAAAACTGAGTCAGTAAATACAGTATATAGAAAATGGTAGCACTGCTATATTAAGCCAGGCTCCCGTTTGTCATTTGTCTCCATCTGTCTTGTCTATCTGCAGGACATCATTTCTGTTTCTGGGGAGGACGAGTCCTCCATTGATGCACGCACACAGGTTTTGAAACGACAATACCTGAAGGCCCAGCCTGATTCCTGCATCGTTACCAACGCAATGACCAAGACATTTCAGTGGAGGAGAAAGGAGGTGGCTGAGGGGGTACGGGCTGATGCTATCGCCAACAAGTATCCATTCTTGAAGACACCTGCTGGGGCATGTAAAATATTTTGCAGATCCATCGCTACTTGCACGCGTAGTGTTCCGTCCATACAATCAACCTCTCTAAATTGTACTGTGTTGTCTTTGTTTCTGTCCGTCTATGCAGTCGTGTGAGGAAATGAACCTCATCCACAACATTGAAAACCTGCAGCACCGCTTCAGAGAGGAATTTCTCCCCATTCTACCCAAGGTGCTGGCCCTTGCAAAAGGAAAATCCCCTCTGGAGAAGATATATCTGCAGGCAAGAGAAGAGTCACTGAGCGAAGATCTACCAGGTAATGCTGTCTGTGTGCAGGTGTCGCTGCGTCGTAGGGCTGCTCGATTATGGCAAAAATCATACTCACAATTATTAAATACGATTATTCATTGACTTTGAAAGCATCCATTTATTGAACTTTAAAAAATATATCTATTTTGAACAGTATGTTTTAACAGTTGATTACCCTGTAATGTAACGTAATAAAAAACATTTATATCTACATTTAAATAAATAATATCAAAAATAAATAATAAGAAGATAAAAAAATGTTTTGGAGCGCACTTCCACAACCTACTAAACATATATAAATATGATAACTAATGCAGGGGTAGACATTAAGGGTAAAAAGCCACTGGCCCTCCGGGCCGGTGGAATTGTATTGTCACTGGCCCCACCATTGTAACCACTGGCCCGGAGCATTCGTCCAAAAAAAAAATATCGACAAATAATGAAGAAAATTAACACATTTGTTGCAATAGTAATTTATACATTACTACTTGTACTACAACATTTGAACAATCAGTTCTTCCTCATTTGTTCATATTTGGTTTATTGAAATAATGATATTGTGGTCATTGTTAAAAAATGTCTGCTATTATTATGAGTATTATTATTTGTATAATGCACTTTCTGCCTTCCTGTCATTAGGAGTTAGACATGTAATGGCTATAGATTAGATCCTTCATTATCCTAAACTGCTGGGACATTTTCCTAAAGCCAATACATTTATATTGTCTACTCTTCACTTACTTGTCAGCATAGGTCGGCATTAATGTACAGAGCCGACAGAAGACCTTGTTTATATTGGCATCGTATTGAGAGGTGCAGCCAGTGACGCGTCCTAAAACCAGGAAGTAAGCTGCTGGTTCCCTCCACAAGGGTTTTGGAAAATAGCTGGAAATAAGGTCTGTGGAAAAACAAACCTGTTTGATAAATGCACGTTTTGTTCAGCCGGATAATCTCCACATGTCTACCCTACTTTTATAATTTTCGAATCATAAATCTAATCGATAGATTATAAAAGGGTTTTAGGACGCGTCACTGCACCACCAGAAGCCAACTCCATCGATCAAGCTGGCTGAAACTTTCTCTCCCTCTTCTTCTCATGTCACTCTCCTTTAACTCCTCCGGTGACTTTCTTTTGTTTGAAAATAGTTTTTTGCCCGGCGCTTGGCCGGTTACCGCTGGTATTAAAAACATTTTGGCGAATGGTTAGGTGGCGCGATAGTCTGTAGTGAAGGAAGCTGTTTGCTTTTCACCCAACAAAGACAAGCGACTCACGAAACGCTATGTTGTAGCGTTAATAACGAAACAATTTAACTAAATTGCTAGTCAAAATACCAATACCACAGGAAACATTTTTTTTAAAACAATATTTTTAGTGGCCCGAGCGGGGCAAGTGGAAAGTACGTTATGCTGGCCCGGGGTGTCTAAATAGTGCTTCCGGGCCAGCGGGCCAATTATAATGTCGAGCCCTGACTAATGTCACTCACAACCTGTAATGTTTAATTATACTGCTACACGCAGTACTCTTATTTTGGTAACTCCTCATCTGGAAACAGGAAGTAGTTAAGAGGCTCTGGCTTATAATATACAGAGAATCAGACACCACTACAAGTTTAGACATCCGTGTTGATCTGTGTCTTCCTCTCTTCTAGCCATGGACTTCAAAGCCGGGCTTGTTCTCCTGCCAATTATTTTCAAGGAAAAGGTGGAGCATCATGTTACTTTGGAAGAGGTAAGCCACTGTTACACCGGAGGGGGGAAATGTGCCTCATTCTTATAAATGAAGGAGCAACCGATGTGCATTTGTTTGAAAATGTTCATGTCATGTTGAGTTCCAGTTGAACTTGACACATGATTTTCCATGTCTCTTTCAATCACCACTGTACATACTTCGGTTATACTAATTTACTTTCCATTTTGTGTTTAGCCTGGTACAACTTACCCGACCACCCAACTGATGCACACCGACTGGAAGTCAGCTTCACAGAGGACCCAGTGTGGGTTTGAGTTGTGCAGGGCCAGTGATTTGGAAGAGGGAGTCATCGCAGCCTTTTGCGCATATTTCGTTTTCAACATGGCCTACCCACCAAACCGTAAGAACACCTTGACCTTCGTACAGCGCTGCATCCTGTATATATCTGAGGAGGGGGATAAGCTGCTCTCGACCACTGTTATGAGAGTCTTAACCAGTTATACTAATGCCTCGCCAACATCAATGTCCCAAGTGCTCTCGAAGAACATTCACACTAATGGAATTAGTACAGCATGTTGGACTTATACATGCTCATGAATCTAATTTTAACATAACTTGTGGATTGAATGATTGTCAAAGTACATTTTCAAAATACGAGTCTTTCAGAAGACACATGTACAGAATACAAAAGCACTCCATTTTGCCCTCTGATGACGAAGAGCATGAGCCCCCTATGGACCGGAGGAAATACTTGATGATGTCAATTTTTTGTTTTATTTTTTTAAGGAAAACGGATGCATTCATAGCCTGCCACCTGAACAAACGTGGCTTTAACATGTCAGAAAACCCTGAAATTCAGAATGTTTACAATCTAAGGATTTTTTTGAAGAAGCATCAAATGTGATTAGGTCTAAATACAAGCTGAAAGTACATTGCAAGTCAAAACTCGATATGACTGAACCTGTTCAGTACACTTTAAGAGATTCTTAAGGACACAAACTGGGCAGCTACTCCTATGTTCCTCTCAGTCAAGTGCTGCGTAAATATTGCTCGCACGAGGATGTTTGGGAAGAAATAGTCTTACAATAACCAACAAAATGAAGGTGTTTTAAGTGACTATTCCAGTCTCGCCTCAAAACCCACCTCTTCAACTCTATCCATAAGCCCCCCCCCCTCTCAACCAACTTCCTCCTGACTGCTTTTCTGTTTTTTTTTTTTGTTTTTTTTGTTTGTTTGTCTACCCTCCCAATGTAAAGCGTCTTTGGGTTTAAGAAAAGCGCTATAGAAATACAATTTCTTATTATTATTATTCCGATGGGGTCTACTTTGCAGAGCACCCATTCTTTATGCATCATCCAAATTCCTTACGACTACATTTTTATGAGGATGAGTTTGAAGTAGTGAACTAGGGCTGCACGATTTTGGGGGGAAATCTAATTGCGATTTTTCTGACAGATATTGCGATTCGATTTGCGATATTTGTTTTTAAGCGACCCAACGGAAGTTTATTGTAAAATGCGGCCATATCTCCGGCTAGGAAGGTCGCATCAGCATGCTCCCGTCTCTAGCACCCCCGCAGCCCGAGCTACGAGTGAAAGAACTAAACTTACATGAAACTTCTGTTGGGTTGCTTTAAAGTCAAGCTTCAGTTTAAGATTCACCCTGTAATAGAAACATGTGATGGAGCATTACTAACCATTTGGAAAGGGCAGGCACTTTCAGAAGCACTTGGCAGGTGATTGGATCAATCTGTCTGTCACCTTCTATCAGGGGCCACTTCTGATTGGTTAACAATGGCTGGTACATGTGGAGCACAGCACTTCTGATTGGTGTGGATGACTGACACACAAGAACTCGACACAACTCGATTAATCGTTCAGCCCTATGGTGAACCCTTTAGGTTCTAAACGTAACAAACACAAATTGTGTGCCTTTAATTATTCAATCGGTAATATGGACGGGCGCTATCGGTCTCAATTGAAGAATATTCATTTAGCTTTACTTGTGCGTTATTCATATGTATAACACAATGTGGTTGGGATGTCATATTGAAACCAATGCTTTATGATCTCAAAGATCTAGCAACTAATGGGTTCACTGTATCTGTTATACCTCATTCACACCAACGCAACACCGATTCAAGCTCCGTGCTAGAGCTTTTCAGGTTCAGAACCGGTTCTTCGGTTTAGCTCCGGCTCTTTTCACACCACCCAGAGTCCGACTGGTGCTGCGTCATTGCGTCATTGTTTGCGTCATGACGTAACCGTTTGCGTGCCCGCTTCATCAAGCCAAAACCCGCGGAAACCCCTCACAGCTCACACCCACAACAACAACAATGGCCGATTGTGCTCCAGCTTCCTCTGTACCTCTTCGGAAGACCAGGTTCCCAGCAGGTAGCTGGTCTCTTCAGTGGACCACTGCTGCTTGTTAAGTTTCTCCATCGTTGTGTACAAACTGGAAACAACGCCGGCTTTTTGTTGTTGTTCAGGAGTTGATCCCGCCCCTGCCCCCGCCTCGATGTAAGCGTGACGTATGCGGTGCTTTTGCTCTAGCCGGAACATTTTTGGTGCTTGAAACGAACCGGATTCCGGAGCTAAGAGGCTGCTCCGCTGCGGTGTGAACAGGAAAACCCGGTGCTTTTCAAGCTCCAGCTCCGAACCGGCCCTGAAACACCGTTGGTGTGAATGAGGTATTAGTGGGATTGGGTATAAAGTTAATGCAGCACTAGCAACGATTTCTAGCGATAATCCCTCTGCTCATATGCTTGCTGGGTACGGTAGGGTTAGGGTAATGTTGTGAATCGAGTGGCCTGTGTTCGTCGTCCATTACATACGCCTGCCCATACCATAACCCCACCACCACCATGGGCCACTCGATTCACAACATTACCCTAACCCTAACCCTAACCCTACCCCTCACACCAGATACTGCCTGGTTTTCGGACCCCCCCAATAAAGCAAAACTGCACGTTTCAGAGTGGCCTTCTATTGTGGCCAGCCTAAGGCACACCTGTGCAATAATCATGCTGTCTAATCAGCATCTTGATATGCCACACCTGTGAGGTGGGATGGATTATCTCGGCAAAGGAGAAGTGCTCACTATCACAGATTTGTTCAGATTTGTGAACAATATTTGAGAGAAATGGTTATTTTGTGAATATAGAAAATGTTTTAGATCTTTGAGTTCATCTCATGAGAAATGGGAGCAAAAACAAAAGTGTTGCGTTTATATTTTTGTTCAGTGTAAAAACGTGCTAAAAACACAATACATTGTGAAAAACACAATACACAATAAAAGAAGGGCCGAAAGAAGTGCAAAACTGTGAATCCTATGAACCCCTTGCACTTCACTTGCAAATAACAAAAAAAGAAACATTTAAAACATGTGAACTCTTTCAATTCAAACATGAAATTATTTATCACTCACTCACTCACATACGTGTGTTTAGCCCAGATCTCAGCTGCAACACTGAAATGTCGTGCAGAGGATGTGACAGGGAGTGGCTCTGGAATGATACTTTTGATGTCTTCCAAAAAGTACCAAACTTTCTCTCCATCAAATTTCATAGAGGGAACGTAGAATTTGTTTTCTCCCGCACAATTCATTGTGTCCACCTCATACTGATCACCTTCAATCTGTAGAGTAAATACGTAAAACAAAAAGTTACAGGATAGGACTAAATATTTAAGTTACATTAGCATGGAGTGTCACAACCTCTAACAAGTTCTACTTACCTGTGTGATGGTCCCAGGGAAGAGTTCTGTCTCATATTCCACAAGGACCCACTTTCCCACTTCTAAAACAGGCTCTGACTCCACATTCACTTCCTCTCTGAAGTGGAACTCCTTTGGGTGAAAGCATCCACATGCACAGCCGCAAAACAGGACACTTCCCTGGTCTGGATTACCCCTGGTTTGTTGATGTCATCTTAGGGGGGGGCAATAGTATTATAAGTAACATTTCATGCACATTATTCCATTTTGATATATATAAACACTAAAAGCCAAAATATAGTGCAGAAGGCTAATTATGGTGCTGCATTTGATGTTTGTAAAAACATAGAGAACAGACTACCGTAATTTTCGGACTATAAGGCGCACCTGAATATAAGCCGCAGCAGCTAAATTGAATGATGTGTACATATATAAGCCGCACTGGACTATAAGCCGCAGGTGTTTTAATGTTTAATTACCATATGTAAGGGTTCGTGCACAGAGGGGATTGTCGGGAAAGATATGGCTGTTTGAGGAAGCTCCCATTTATTAACATTTCAACAAACAAGTTACATATTTGCATAACATATTCACAAAATATTTTTAATTGGGGGTCCACGGCCAAATGTGTATCAATGTAGGGGTCCTTGGCATGAAAAAGGTTGAAAACCACTGATCTACATTATAGCCTACAGTAGTACCATAACAAAAAAACAAAGCTTACAGCGCTTGACGAGGCAATATCAATGGCTAAATTAAATGTGTTTTTTTAAAGTGCAAAATAAAGTGCCTGTAACACGACAGTAAAGCGCGTAAATTGCAAGTAACACGGCTGCTTAAAATATACGGTAATCAGCCTACCAGAAAAGTCATTAATCCCCGTCTTCTTCCTGCGTACTAAAACCACCAAAGTCCTCATCTTCAGTGTCGGAAACGAACAGGCTCAGGGTGGCTTCGTCAGCCACTCTCCTTCGTTGTGGCCTCTCAAAACCAACGAACTCCTCTTCGTCACTGTCGGAATCAACAGCCTCTGAAGGGCCTCAGCTGTGGCGGCGTCCTCCTCTTCATCACGCAGCAGTCCAGCCTTTCGGAACCCGTTGGTGATCGTGGATGTTTTTGACACTCCTCCACGCTGTCAGGATCCACTCGCAAACTTGAGCGAAAGTTGCTTTTCGCATGCGCCAGTTTTGGTGAATGATTTATCGCCGCTAGTCATCCACGCCTCCCACTGAACGCGTAGTGCCACTTTGAACGCACGATTCACACTGATGTCGAGTGGCTGCAGATGCCTCGTTGTGCCCCCAGGAATCACAGCTGGAATTGAGTTTGTGCTCTTGATGGCTGCTTTCACAGAATCTGTTTATCCCCTGCTGTCCAAAACGAGCAAAGCTTTTTTTTGGCGAAAGAATCCTCCAGGGCGCTTGACGTAGCACTCATTCAGCCACTCCTTCATTATGCTTTCCATCATCCTCCCTTTCTTGCAGCAGCTCGATTTCCTTCTTTTACTGCCAGATTGACGGCCTTTAACTTAAAAGCTGCATCATATGCATTTCTACGTTTGTTTTCCATAATGAAAACTTCCTTTGTACTAACTGTCTCGCTCTCGTAATGTCTGTCTGTCTTGCTCTCGTTCTGTCTCTCGTACCACTCTCGGTTCCACTTTTACTTTTGCGCGCTACCGGTCTCACTCTTTTCCCGCCTCCAGCTTTTCCCGCTGGAGCCCGCCGCCTAAAGGTGGGGGGCGCGGACAGGTCATAGAGCCCATAGAGTTAAAGGTGGTGGACTGTAACCTGTAAAATCCATAGATTAGCCGCACCGTTATATAAGCCGCAGGGTCGAAAAATGGGAAAAAAGGCGCGGCTTATAGTCCGAAAATTACGGTAACAACTATCCCGCCTTTCCCCCCCCTTCATGTGAGCAATAGTGTCCCTTATACTACTCACTGTGTCGCTAATATCCCTCCCTGGTATGCTGTAGGCCTGTGTGCACCCCACTACAGTCCCAATCACTTTCTTTAACCTGTTCGATAACACCCGTGCCAGAATTTTATAATCAGTGTTTAGCATACTCAAAGGCCTATAGTTCTCCAATTTGTCCCTACTTCCCTTCTTATATAGAATACTGATGACCCCTGTTGAAAGGTCAGCTGGCAATTCCTCCCTCTCTTCCAGCTGCTTAAACAGCTCATGTAGTATGGGCACCAAAATGTCCTTGAACTCAATGTAGAATTCTGCTGTCAAACCATCCAGCCCTGGACTTTTATTTCTCCCTATTCCTTTTATGGCAATTTCAATCTCCCCTTTCCCTATTTCCCCCTCACACATGTCTCTCCCCTCAGTACTCAGGCTCTTATCCAAATCAAATCAAATCAAGTTTTTATTTATAAGCACATTTAAAAGCGATTTTTGGTCGAGCCAAAGTGCTGTACATGCATTTAAAAACACTTATAATCACAATAAAAGACAATAATTTACAACAGATATAAAACAAACACAGGGAATAGTCAGGAGTCGTGCTCCGCTCTGACTAGAAGGCCTGAGAGAAGAAGTGAGTCTTAAGTGTGGATTTAAAAAACCCCTAGGGTCTGGGCCGACCTCACGTGGAGGGGCAGAGTGTTCCCAGAGCCTGGGGCCAGCTGCTGCGAAGGCTCGGTGCCCTCGGGTTTTGAGCCTGGTCTTGGGCACTACCAGCAGCAGATGGTCAGCAGACCTTAAAGCTCTGGCTGGGGTGTAGCGCTGGAGGAGTTCAGCTATATAGGCCAGGAGCCAGCCCATTTAGTGCTTTAAAAACAATAAAAGGATTTTAAAATCAATTCTGTACCGAACTGGAAGCCAGTGCAGTGAGGCCAGAATTGGGGTGATGTGGTCACGCTTTTTATGGCCAGTCAGCAAACGTGCAGCTGCGTTCTGGACTAGCTGCAGGCGTTTAATTGATGCCTGGTCCATACCCATAAACAGAGCGTTGCAGTAGTCCAGTCTCGAGGTCAGCAAAGGCGTTAATAACCCTTTCCAGGTCTTTAAAAGATAAATACGACTTGGTTTTGGCCAAAAGTCTTATTTAAAAAAGCAGGATTTGACTACGCTGCTGACCTGCTTGTCGAATTTAAAAGTACTGGAGAAGGTCACCCCAAGGTTCGTGACTGAGGGGAGGATGTTTTGTTGGAGGGAGCCTAGAATATCAACCTGGGAGGCTGGAGGTTGGGGTCCAAAAAAGATGACCTCAGTCTTGCTTTCGTTGAGGTTTAGAAAGTTTTTGCTCAGCCAGGATTTTATCTCAGTTAAGCAGTCCATCAACTGTTGTAATGAGTGTGTGACACTTGCTTCGAGAGGGAGATATATCTGTACATCGTCGGCGTAGCAGTGGAAGGGAATATTATGTTTTGTGAGAATTGAGCCTAGGGGTAGTAAGTACAGTAAGAAAAGGATGGGGCCCAGAATCGAGCCTTGGGGAACCCCACAGGTAAGAGGGGCTTTTGCAGAGGAGAAGGCACCTAGCTGCACAGCGAAGCTACGGTCTGTCAGGTAGGACCTGAACCATGCAAGGGCAGAGCCTGTGATGCCAGCGGACTGTTCAAGCCGTGACAACAGGATGCTATGGTCCACAGTGTCAAAAGCAGCTGTCAGGTCTAACAGCACCAAGACAGCTGGGCTACCTGAGTCGGCGGCTAGGAGCAGATCATTAAAAACTCTTAAAAGGGCTGTTTCAGTGCTGTGCATGGGTTTGAAGCCAGACTGAAACTTTCTGTGGATCCATGCGTGGTTAAAAAAGACTGCAGCTGGGCGTAGACCACTCTCTCCAGGGCTTTGATAAAAAAGGTAGCTGGGAAATGGGCCTAAAATTTTCGAGAAAGGAGGGGTCGAGATGTTTCTTTTTAAGTAATGGCTTAACCACGGCATGTTTGAGGCAGCAGGGACACATCCTGAGCTAAGGGAGGTGTTTACAATTAATAAAATACTTGCTCCAACTGAATCTAAAACGTCTCTGAGAAGGCGAGAGGGAATGCTATCTGAGGTGCAGTTTGTCGGCCGCAGGTGCTTGACCACATCCGAGAGAGAAGAGAGGGATACAGGCTCAAAGTGGTCGAGGACAGCAGGGCACAGAAAGGGAGCGGATCTGGGGTAGCACTAGTGTGAGCTAGCCTAAGAGCAGATACCTTTTCAATAAAAAATTTAAGAAACTTATCACAGAGAGTAGTCGATGGCACAATAGAAGAAACATCACAGGGATTAATGATCGAGTTGAGGACATTAAAAAGAACCTGAGGTCTATGGCTGTTTTTGGAGATTAACAGAGAGATGTGCTCTGTTTTGGCTGCTTTGACTGCCGTCTGGTAGTCAGACAGGGAAGCACGAAGGATTTCTAGGGAGACATGGAGTTTATCCTTTTTCCATTTTCTCTCTGCACGCCTGCAAGCGCGTCTGAGAGCACGAGTACAGTCATTGAGCCACGGCTCTGAGAGCACTTTTGTGCGTCTAAGCGTAAAAGGCAACAGAATCCAGTGTTAGTGTGCATGTAGATCAAACATGGAGATAAGCTCATCAGCATTAAAAGCACAGTTCACATCTAATTTACAGATAGGAGAAGCATTAAAAGCATCAGAGAACTGTGAGGCAGTCAAGGGGTTAATCGAACGCACACGACGCGCAGGGGCACGTGATTCGACTCCTGCGGAAGGGATGGAGGTTGTAAACAGAACCGGTAAATGGTCTGAGATACGCGTTGCTGCACATATTTCATCCACAGATACAGACAGTCCAAACGATAATACTAAGTCCAAAGTGTGTCCTTTTTCGTGTGTTGGGCCAGCCACGGACTGAACGAGACCAAAAGAATCAAGGAGATTTAAAAAGTCCCTAACCAGAGGTTTGGACTCACAACACACATGGACATTGAAGTCTCCGGAGATCAAAACACGATCATATTTCACCATGATCCCGGACAGAAAGTCAGAAAAGTCATTTATGAAATCCTTATTGCACTTTGGCGGACGATACACAACTGCGCAGAGTATAGGCGAGGCCGGATTCAGTTCAAAAAGCTGCAACTCAAAGCTAGCATAGGTAGTTACAGGGTGAAGCAATCGGCATTGGAGGCTAGCTCTAAACACTGAACTATGCCCCCGCCATGGCCGGTGGCACGGGGGGAGCTGAAGAATGTACAATCGGAGAAGAAGTTCAGAGAACGGTGTATACTCGCCAGGTGGACCCAGGTCTCCGTCAGGAACATAAAATCCAGCTCACGGGAGGTGAAGAAGTCATTTAGCAGGAACGTTTTGTTTGCTATCGACCTAGCATTTAGCAAAGCCATACAAAGTTTTTGCTCCGGGCTTGCCGACGGTGGAGTGCGTCTCAGCTGACGAAGAAGTGCGTGTTGAACGCCGCCGGGCCGGGAGCAGTCAGTCGGGCAGGGGGGCTGCCAGCGGGCCCAGCAGAGTCCGC